>BPUM01000086.1:600000-887497 GCA_020521455.1 Prunus kanzakura
AGATACTGGGTTGAGCAGAAGCCGAAGCCGTGAGAGTTGGGCGAGGCATGAGTGGGCTTGGGTGTGTGTGTTGGCCTTCATAAGTTGTCACAACGATGCTTGGGTCATTGAAAGATCGCTCCACTCGCTTCTTCACATTACATGCTGTACTTGTGCATCGATAGTAACTCCTACAATCAACCAAAATTATGAAATACATACATAAGATCAAAAAAGATAATAATAAGGAAGATTATGATTTCTGATTCAAAACCCATTACTAATTTAATTCCGGGTTTTGATTAATTTGAACTGAGGATGATTATTATTAACAAACAGTTAGCAATACCATGATAATAAATAAAAGTGTTAATTTGGCACTGAAGTTTAGATTGAGTACCTGGGGAAGGGGCTGTTTTTCACAGCTTTTTGACCGTACTTTCTCCATCTGTAGCCATCTTCCAGATGATCAACCTCACTCTTTGTCATGAATGCAAATCTGGGTTCTCTCTGTCTCTTCTGACTTGCCTTCTTCGCTTTCAACCTTTGCTCATCCACACAATGAACACAAAGAAAAAACAACCTTTCATCAATACATCATCAGGCTTTTTATTATATAATGAAAGTAGAGTTCACTTTAACCCAAAGTCCCAATTTTCAATTTCAGGTCGCTGTACTATAAATCCCAAAATGATAAAAACCCTATCTTTATCTTGATCTGTTAGGAAATGGGTCTCTCAAAAACAAAACACAAAGCAAAGCAAAGCAAAGCAGGACTGAAAAACTTACTCTTTCTTGGTCTTTGGTTGGTCATGTTCTTCTTCTTCAAGTTGGTCTGCAGCACCTTTATTATCAGTCTGTTCCTCGTTCAGAGCCTCACTGGATGCAGATGAAATCGATGACGAGTTTGGTGTTGCAGGCTGCTGATTCAAAGAGTAGTCAGAACACTCCTTTGCCATTATGGAAGTATTTGGAAAGTTTGGAGCTAATGAAGGCAACATAGACGGTGTCTGAGGCAAATAATCAAACAAGGAGTTAGTACAAAAGTCCTGGCCAGCACCCAAAAGCTCCATAAACCCTAAAGATGAGCTCTTTTCTCCTTCACAGAAATCAAATATGCCTGAAAATGGTGATGAGGAAAACCCACATCCAATATTGGTACTATTGTCCTCCATCTTTACCACATCCTTCTTCACATCCATTGCTCACTCACAATACAGAAAGAGCTACTCTTCATCAAGGGCTAGAAAGAGAAAGTGGGTTTTGTTTGTCTTAGTGAGAGACAGAGAGAGAGAGAGAGAGTAGGGTAGGGTTGATCTGGTTTATAAGATTTGGGAGAGAGAGAGAGAGAGAGAGAGAGAAGAAAAAGAGAGTGCGTTTTGGGGTTGGAGAAAAAAGTAAGAGTTTTTTTCTGGGGGTTAGGGATTGAGAGTGAGAAGGTAGGACGGCTTTGGCTTTGGCTTGGCCTCAAATATTGACCGGTAATTGTAGGTCAAGGGTTTTGTACGGAGTAGGCAGAGTGGCAGTGGCAAAAATTGAATGCATGGTTCCGACAAAATGGTCGACGCTTTCATACAGTGACCTTTGACCGGTTAACCGGTTTTTTTTATATTTGTAAAAATTCGTAATGTGAACGGGGTTTCGTTACACGTGACCTTCTTACGGCTACACAATACAACTTCCAACAAAAATATATATATATATATATACAACTTTGAACCTCACTCGTGTGTAATCTTGTGCATGCATGTGAACTCAACCAAGCGATAACTTTGCTTTTCATATTTAATTTCTGCATTTTCCCACTTTTGAGTACAAGCGATAATCTAAACTGCATGAGATGAGGGTTTTTCACACACGCGCACAACCAAGATGCTATGGAGGTTCGAACTTGAGACCTCTAATTTGCAAATCAAAGACCCTTTTTCACGGAACTAAACCCGTTGGCTTCATATTTACATTTTAATTTGTTGTTTGCAACTCAACGACTCAAAGTCAAAGAAGACCATATTATTTATAAAAATGAAGGAGAAATAATGAATGGGAATGTAGTGGCGTTTTATAATTGGTACTGCAGGTGAAGTACAAGTATATATATGCGATGAGTGAGGATACATATGTTAAATCCTCTCATAGAATTAATTAATAAATTAACTAGAATTAAACCGATCGACTTGATTGAATACAAATGACTTTATTTGGAGATAAGAGATAGTTTCACACTTGATGACAGCAAAAGGTTTTTTTATAGAAGGCTAGACGACCTCTTTGACTGATTCACAAATGTTAAAATTGGGAAATATTTATATTTAAGACCCACCAGAATAATTAAGGAAGTTGCCATATTCTAGAAACAATTCTTAGATATTCCCTATCGCATAAAAAATCAGTGAGCAGGACAAACTTTAGGTGCAGATCATGAGGAGAATTCTTTAATCATGTGTTTAAAATTTAATTATGATAAGAGTATGTATCAACTTGAATTGTATTTTTAAGGTGTGAAATCGTATGTTATCTTTCTCCATAGTCGGTGGTTAATGCCTTTTTAGTGCTTTTTATCTTGCACCGAATGCACATAAAATCCCCACAGAAAAAGAAAAGAAAAGAAATATATAAAAAAAAAAGGCCAAAGACACGATCGACTTCTTTTCTCTTTTGGTGAAATTGTAGGCCAAAGTTGCACCCCCACGTGTGGCTTACCACGCACACACACACGATACACACAAAGATAAAACATGCTGACATAATTTCCGTGTAACTTTGCATGCCTATAATTATTGTGTTTCCAACTTTTCTTGGCAAAACAATTAATCACTCGTTCATTTTTGAGGCGTTTTTAATAGTTTTTTGGTTTTCGATGTTGGCTGTTGATGGATCCCAATACTATCATTTCATACTGATATACACTCAACCATGCTGAGGTCAGTCAGTGCATGGTTATTGCAAGATACCATCATTGCAATTTTGCAACGACACACAAGCCATATACTTCTATTTTGATTCCTCCTTTTTTTTCCTTTTCCGTACATATGTCTATCTTATTAGTTACACAAATTCCAAATCTCTAATTATGTTGTTATGCAATAGTCAGATCTAGTAACATGAGACACTAATTATGTTACTAGATTTGAATGCATGATTTAAATTCATAATCTAACAACATGTATAGAAAGTAGACACGTCATGCAATTCTGCTTTTCTATTACTCAAAATTATGTATGGTTACTTTGTAGAGCATTGTCACTACTTAGCCCTTTCTTTATTAATGGAGAGGGGGATTTGAATTTGGAATCGTTTCCAAACACTGAGAAGAGAGGTACCACTACTCTAAAAGTTGGTTGACATACTTAACCATAGATTAATGGGGAGAAGGTTTAACCAAAGGAAGAATTATAAATTTTCAGAGTAGTGAGCTGTAAATTGATTTGTTCATTTGTTATGCGTGGGTGGCTCACTATCGTTTTCTTGAAAGCTGCTCGAGTGGAGTGGGCCAATTTTACCTAAGGTGAGATGGGCCAATTAATTTTCATAGGACTAGGGTCCACCCTAATCTAAGCGTAATTTCGTCCTCGGATTTAACTATTATCATGAGTCTAAACCAATTTCACAACCCATTCAAAAGATAGTACATTTTCTCTAAATATATCACAAATATTTTGGAAATCTTGGTGCAAGATCATATTAAAATCTTAAAAATTGATCATTTGTCTATTTGTTTGTTTAACTTTAACTTGTGTGAGGATTAGTACTGATTACATAGCAGTGGAATTAGGTTAAATAATCCTTGTTATTAGTCATGATTGCATAAATGGAAGAACCTTCAAAGCTACTTACTTGCCCTTTGTTTTGTTTGACTGAAAGTTGAGAACGTGCTTTTTTAGTACTTGCGTTTAGCTTTTTTGCACCGATCCCCAGCTGAGGATGTTTTGGTGACACATCCTCAGGTCCTACCCAAACAAAAAGGAGAGTGACGTCTACATGAGCCATCCGCACCTCACACATTTCCAGCACCAATTGATCCCAAAAGTATGAAGAGAAAGAGAAATATGAGGCAAAAGTAATTAGCTCCGGTGTTTTCTTTGCCTGATCCTGATAGGATACCTGTAACTTCCCTGGAGATAAAATCTTCACGCGGTTTCGGAATATTCTGGGTTTCTTATGCAACACGCTTTCGAGATCCTGCGTTCTTTCTGAGTATTATTTTGTGTCTTCTTTAGCGGAAGATGTTTTTATTATTTTTTTAATTTTACTTTTTTAATTCATGAATTTTTTATTTTAGTTAGATAATGGTAGTGGACTGGTAGTATGCGACTGTTTGACTAGCATTGCTTTTGCTTTTGCTTTTTGGGTACGTTTAGGAGCTTTCAAAAACAGCCAAAACAACTACGAATTAAATAATAAGTCTTTGTTTTGTTGTGTTGTGAAAAGTCTCCTCCTTCCGGTACAAGCCCAAGTTCCAGACTCGGACCCCAAGATTTGACCATGGTCACTAGTCCATGTGAAATATTCTGATTAATTATGGATTAGTAAAAATATTTTTAATTTCACGAAACACTTGGATTTTTTTTTAATAATAAAGGACAACTTAACTTAAAGAAGGATCCTCTACGAATTTTATAAGTAAATATGTCGAATTAATTGTGGTATAAAAAGAAGAAAATTGTGAAACGAAATATAAGAGTGATGATAATTCACAAGGAGAGAAGATGTGACAATATGGAAGTAAACGCACTACCACTACAAGCAAGGATTGAGACCCTACCACACCCTTCCAAAGATAATATCTCAAGTTGGATAGCATTTGGTCCAAAATGAACCACCAATTAAGCTCAACGCCGGTTGACAGGGATTGTAATAAATAAGTTTGGCACAGTGTCTCCCATCTCCATCACAACCACAGAAAAAAAGCTTGTAATAAGAATATTTCATCTTCTCTCTCTCTCTCTCTCTCTCTCTCTCTCTCTCATAATTCTCTTTTCTTCCATGTCCTTTTGAATTTCTATTATAAATCATGACTAGTTAACTGCCTCCATTATTGCCGGGTCATAAGCTAAGATTTCTTGTTAAGTGTTGCTCATGGTTTGTAATTGGTTAGAAAATTTCTTACTCCCACCAAACCGTTGCTTTATTTAAACAAAAAGATCAATCACCCACTTGAAGCCTCACATTTATCCTCTTCATGTGACTGACAATTCAATTAATTATTACAAAACCTATAAATAATTGTAAATAATTATAAATAATGCAACCCAACACCCATAATTAATTTTGTATAATCTTTCAAAGGTAGCAGATGTTCTAGAAGTTTGACATAATTGATTGGGGGTCATATGACTCGTGAAATGGGTTACTTTTGGTTGGTAGTCTTTTTGTGAGTCATCCGTCTTAACCTCATCTGCATTCTCAAATGAAAAAAGTTGAGGCTGAGAGCTGCACATGGAACTTCCAAGGGAGGAAGTCAAAGCATAGCCACTCGGCTAGGGTTGAATATATACATATATATATATTTTTTGTAACAGCTCAAGGCTCGGGGTCAGATGGCTAGAAAGAGACAATTTTATTTTATTATTAGCTCCAAAATTTTATGTTTATTGTTGAGTAAATAAATTAAACCAATGGAGAGTTTTACACTTCTCCTTCACCTATCTATTTGTCCCCTATAAGATAAGTGCACATTTGTACGTAGCTACTGCCTAGTGGATGGTGGATGGTGGATGGGAAATATACACAAGCAATTTGAGTGACAGCAGTCCAAACATAGAGCATATCTTCAGTTTATGGTGTTTGTTGAAGCCCTACATTTGAGAATATTTGTCAAGGTTGTACTCAGATGAATAATTTGAGATGAAGAAAGTCAGCAATTGAAGCTAGCTGTTAAAGCATCAGTAGTAGGTTTGAAGAGACCGTCTTTGTTTACGGTAATAGGCATTGGCTTTTCCCCGATGTCTTTTTTACCCCGAAAAGGGTAGGAAAGAAATCCATGATTTGATAGTAGCATGCAATATAGAACATTCATTGTCCATGTAATAAAGCCAGTAGTGCATATTTTACACGGAGAAGGAAAAAAAGGCAAAAGGGTAAAATTCCATTCCATCAACCCATACCTTGGTGCTTGTTGAACAAACAAAGCATCTATATCTCCTCTCTTGGAAAATATTATAGGCCCAAAAGTTCAAAGCTGATTCACATTGCAGCCAGCCAGCCTGCCGTGACATGTTTCGTGTCTTTGTTCTTGGTTGCTGCTGCCGACACATCTTTTTTTGTACATCCCCTGAATTGGAAAATCTAAAAACCAAATACTCAACCCAATTGTCGGCCCATTTCTCAACTCTGTTCAAATTTATTTTGTTTCACGCAATACTTAATTAAACACGTGTTCTATTTCATCATCATGGATTTTCATGCAACTTGCACCACCCCACTTCCCACGTTATTGTTAGTCCATTTCATATTGCAAAAAGCAATAATAGAGGCTTTCTTCATCGATTACTTCTTTAATTTTCAAGAGAGTACTCAAAACGCAGTAGCATATGGGAGCCATGTGCAAATCATACTATAAGTGGGACATATAATTGTTTTATTTTTTTTATTTTTTTAAAAGAAAAAGAAGGAAGTTCGTCTTTGTTTTGAACTTGCAATAGCGAGAATGAAAGTGAGAATAAAAGTGAGAAGAAGAAATAGAGAGGTGAATATGCCCAAGCTATTATCCACGTGGGCCTAGCTAACCCAACTCTTTCGGCCTACCTTTAGTTTTATCAACGGTCTTATGTGTAACGAGATCATGCCCAAGCTGTTATCCTAGTGTAGGTAGAGGCCCGGATGAAAAGCCTTTTAACTAGTCCTGTCATAACTGGCCCTAAGGCTTGGGTAAAAGTTCGAATTCGAATGCTGCTCTGTCAGTGTTAAGCAAGGATAGGTGTTCGTCCGTCCAAATCCGTTTTTAGCCATCCCTATTCGATCTAATATAGATTGGATTTTGAAAAGAATCGAGTAACTCTAGGGTTTGAATGCGCAACTTCTATTGTAGTCTAGAGTTTCGTGCATCCGATTCTATTTCAGTACTATAGAATTCGTGCATGATATGTCAATATTTATATATATTTCTAATAATTCCGATTCAGCTTGATTGACCAGTCCAACGATTATTTTTGCCCAACCCTAAGTTTTACACTCAAATCCAATTCAATCTGATATAGTTAGGATATGCAGTCAAGTCTTTTCAAATTGACATTGGGGTGGGTAATTGTCTTAACTTGACACTAAAGAAAAGGGTTTTGTTATTGCTCATTTAGGGTTTCGACCTGTTTTGTAGGTGTAACGCTTACTTTTAGTGATGTGTGATTTTCAATTGTTTGTGCACCTTTTGTCCGTTTTATATTTCCATGTTTGGATTGTCACTCTAGATACCTAATTTATGTGGACTCCCATGGCCAGATGTTCTAAAATATAAATATCAAAACCACGTTACAATTTGCGAGAGTACTCAAAACGCAGTAGCATATGGGAGTCATGTGCAAATCATACTATAAGTGGGACATATAATTGTTTTATTTTATTTTTTAAAAAAGAAAAAGAAGGAAGTTCATCTTTGTTTTGAACTAAATGAAAGTGAGAAGAAGAAATAGAGAGGTGAATATGCCGTTTCGGCGTGTGAAAAGCCAATCTAACCAATTAGTATTATAGTATTACAAGGCTCCACGTGGGCCTAGCTAACCCAACTCTTTTGGCCTAGCTTTAGTTTTATCTCGATTGGTATAATAGGCGTGTCTTTATTTTTTATTGATAAGTATTTTTCGTTGCTAATAATAACACTATTTCTCTGCATGTCAGGTACATAATTTAATGTGGATGCTTGTCTCATCGATTGGTATAATATGCCGGTCTTTATTTTTTATTGATTAAATTGTATTTTATCCATATATTATGAATATTATCAAGGAAATAATTCAAAATTTAAATTTTGGAATTCAATTATAAGGAAATAATGCATTAAATTTAGATTTTAAATGTGTTTTCCTTATTTACCTCAGAGAATAAAATCAACACAACAAAAAAAGTAATAAATGTCAAAGGATCTACATCTAAAATAAAAAAACGCGAGGACTAAATCCAATGAAAACTAATTGTTTTGGACATAGTTCTAAGAAACCCTTTTTTTAATCACACCCGCTACGCTTGACTTACAAAGTTTCGTAAATATTTTTTCACAATTATATTTATATAGATATCCGTTTCAACAGTTTCATATTTTAATTGCACAAGTGTGATAAATCATCGTCTTAAAAGTTTTCCTTTATCGCCCATCAAGCAAAAAATACTTCCCAGAGAATATACCCATTGCAAGGGGGCTGTAGGCTAATAAACTGATCCTAAAACATTCTATAGCCCAACAGAAAATCATTAGTATTACATGAAGTGGCTGCAACTCAGTTATAAATAACATAATTAAATCGATCATTTAACCACTCAATATAACTGACTCAGAAACTCACATGAATAAGGTTTATTCAATGGCTTACCTACGTTTGAAAGCCATAAAAATTGAAAACCCAAAATGCACGTTGAGATAAGAAGCCCTACCCCAAAGTGACTCTCATGTTCTCTGTTGGAATTTTAATTCCACTTACTAATTTTATATTATTCAAGCTACTAATTAGCAAGAATATTCAATTGAATTTCTTCAAGAACTGCTCAGGAGTCAGGACAGGATAGGAAAAGTAACATAACTTCAACTTCATCAAGAAATTGGCATGCACAAATCAAGCAAGCTTTCCCTATCATTTCATACCGGATGAAATAATTAATTGTTCAGCTATTCACTTTTTCTGAAAACCAACACTTTGAATACCTCTCATGATGACAGCATTCAGCCAACCCAGAATCAAAAGTTCGACAGAGCAAGCTGTATGAGTTCTATCAAATCGACAATAAGTTGCATTAGTCCAAAAATCAGCAGCAACAATACAGTAAGCATTTGACTGAGAGTGCAATGATCAAATAGACAACCTACACAGAGACAATCTTTGGATGGCGAGCAGCTACCTGAACAAACTTCATCACCCCATATGGTGTTTCGTTACTGAGACCAACATATCTAATCTACAAAACAAAAATTTCCTTTCAATTCACATGGGAATTTTATGCTCTTAAAACATTGCAAAATAAAGGAAAAAGTCACCAAACTAAATGACTTATCAAAGAAAGGGGAAGAAAGGCAACAGTACGAAACTAACCTTACCAGAATCAACAGCTCTTCCAAGAGCATCAAGTTGTTCGTCTATAGGAATCGAACTGAACTTTCGGGTTGGATCATACTCAATTTCTCCAAACATGGGAACATAGCTACAAAAACAGTCATTAATCAGTTCAAGTCTTACTAACAGGGATTGTGTAGTCCCAAAACACTAAAAGGAAGGATCTACATACAAACCGATCAGGCCAATGTAATCTGTCTGCAATCGCCTTAAGCTGCATTTAAACATTACATAATTCATTACTCAGCACAGCATAACACGAAGCGTTTAAACAGAAGCAAAATTACAAACTGTTTGCTTGAGCAAACCTGCCGTCAATGGCCACGGTGATATTCTTAGCATGCAAACACTTGCGGTCATCTCGTATCCAAGTCATCTGCCCAGACGGTCCCGTAACCTGTAAAATCAGAACAAAATTTCACACATGAGAAGTGAAAAGCAAGCTGGCACACCATTATTAGCATGAACAGATACTCTCAGAGCTACTTTACAACCTTGGTGGCCAAAACGACGCTCCTCGCTCCTCCCCTGAGTCTGGGCTCGCTGAACCACTGGATACATTTCTGCAGAGATGCCGGCCTGGAAAGCTTGGTCGAGGCCGGAAACGTGTTTTGCTTGCCGAAAGTCTTCGTCCTAGCGAACAATGAATTTATATTTGAGGATGAGAGGGAGAGCCAAAGAATCAGACTCAGAGTCGGTAAGATTGGGGCCGAGGTTGAAGAGAGGCACCGCCATCGCTTCGCCTGAGAAGCTCTTGAAGTTTGTCAACTGTGAGTGGAACGGGAAGGAGAAAAATCCAAGATCGGCGGAAGTTTCGTGGATTTTCAGGGGTTGGATAACATAAAAAGAGAACGGAGTTACTATCGAAGTGTTCGTTATCGCTAATTTTCCAAAAAAAAAAAAAAAAATCGAAAAATCGGCCTAGGCGCCCGCCTAGGCGGCTTGGGCGGCTTGGGTCCCTTTTTTCTTTTTTTCTTTTTTATAATTTAAATTTTATCATATATATATATATATATTTTCCTGGATTTAAAAAACACTCAGTCTTGGAGAGATATGGAGGAGAGGAGGAAGAGTTAGACAAAGAGGCCAAGCCTTTCATTTCAAGTATTTTTCTTTGTATGCTTTACTTTTTCTCCATCTTTTATATCAATTATGTTACTTTATAATTTACTAACCTCTTTGCACATACTTCTGCGCCTACAAGAGGCTTTTATTAATCACACGTGCCAATTGGTTTTTTTTTTAAAATTTTATTTTAGAATTAAAAAATATAGTGGGTAGTTGTGTTTCATAAAAATAGGACTTATTATATGATTTTGTTTTAATTTTTAATTTTTTTTAATATGAAAAAAAATGTGAATTTACCATATTATCCTCATTTAATTAATAATTTCAATTCTTAATGTTTGGATTAACTAAGGACATTTTCTAGTATTTTGAATGTTTCACCATTCTCTGCCTTTTGCTTTATATATATAGATTAAAGGCAATTAAAATATTTTTAAAAAAAAATCAGTAAAGCCACGGGATTATACAATTTTTATACAAAAACCGAGTATAGCCCTCCGGCTATACTATTTAATTTATAAAAACCGAGTAGCCACGCAGAGCCTAGGCGCTCACGTGTAAAACGCGTATAGCCGAGCGACTATACTATTTATTATTAAAAAAAGGAGATGACCCATCTATCGAGTAGGTGCCATGTGTCAAAATAAGTATAGCCGTACAATTGCACGGCTGTACCATATATTTTTTAAAAGGGACCCCCTAGCGATTAGGTGCCACGTGTCAAAATAAGTATAGCCAGGCAGTTATTATTACTTTTTTAAAATGATAGTATAGCCGCACGTCTATACTATTTAAATACATTATATTTAAAATGTATAGTCGCGTTGCTATACTATTTAATTAATTATTATTATTATTTTTTTAAAAGAGCACCCTCCTATTTGCATTAGTTTATACTTTATAGATACAAGCCTCTTCGTACGCGCTTTCGCGTTTGCGAGAGGTTTTTTTTTTAAAAAATTTAAATTTAGTTTGGAATTAAAAAAGATAATGGGTAGTTGTGTTCCATAAAAATAGAATCCATTATCTGATTTTTCTTTTAATTTTAAATTTTTTTAAGTATGAAAAAGTGTGAATTTACCATATTATCCTCATTTAATTAATAATTTCAATTCTTAATGTTTGCATTAACCAATGATATTTTCTAATATTTTGAATTTTTTACAATTCTCTGCCTTTTGCTTTATATATATAGATATAGATTGGATTTTGAAAAGAATCGAGCAACTCTAGGATTTGAATGCGCAACTTCTATTGTGGTCTAGAGTTTCGTGCATCCGATTCTATTCCACTACTATAGAATTGGGGCTGATATGTTAATATTTATATATATTTCTAATAATAATATGATTCAGCTTGATTGACAAGTTCAATGATTATTTTTGCCCAACCCTAAGTTTTACACTCAAATCCATTTCAATCTGATATAAAGTTAGGATATGCAGTCAAGTGTTTTCAAATTGACATTGGGGTATTGTCTTAACTTGACACTAAAGAAAAGAGTTTTGTTATTGCTCATTTAGGCCAAAGGGTGATTTTAGGGTAGACTTAGTTTGTGATCACGCTTAATTAGTTATGTGTGATTTTTAGTTGTTTGTGTGCCTTTTGTCCACTTTATATTTGCATGTTTGGACTCGTTGGATTTATTGTCCTTTTGAATTCGGAGATTATGACTGGGTTGTAAATTGTCTTAGTTGTACTGAATTAATTTAACGAAAGCTATTTTGATGGAAAAAATTGTCACTCTAGATACCTAATTTATATTTGCATGTTTGGACTCCCATGGCCAGATGTTCTAAGATACAAAAGTCAAAACCACGTTACAATTTGGGATCAAAACTGGCCTCATCAATCACCATATAGTCAGCCTTTTTTTTACCATGCACCACAAGTGAGCTTTAATCAAATCCATAATTCAGCAATTATAAGTTGGTTGCCCAAAAAAAAAAACATATTGGAATTGCGTGCCAACCGTTAATCTCCCAGAAAATACATATGTGCAATTCACAAATAAACTAAAGAGTAAATATTAACTAAACCACTTATCATTAACTTACTTTTTCCACACAATAAAATGACCAAGCTCTTTACAAACTGTAGACAGCCTGAGAGCATGCATGTACTCTGGACTTCCCAAACCCAAACAGTTTCTTCTATGACTAAATCACAAGAAGAAAAACAGGAAGAATAATAAAAAGAAAAAGAAAAAAAGAACTTTTAAAGAATTGAAAAAAAAATAAAGAATACTATTCTTTACAGAAATGAATGAGTCACTCATCATGATGAGAAGCAGGTGCCAATGCCTGAACCATAATTTGCAAGAGCCTTACTCTACTTTGCAAGGACAAGATGTAATCAGCTGTCTCGCTGAAGAGTCCATCCAACCCTGTCGACGAATCGGTGTTTGGGATCAGTCTCTTCAAGGTTTTCACCCTTCTTTGGATCCCATTGCAGCGCCTTCTTGCACCTTGGAGGCGTCTTCCTGTCCCCCTCTTCTTTAATATCCTTCTTCTTTTGGGTGTTCTTGTGATCATATTAACTTTGTTCCACTTTGTGTAGGACTTTCCCTCATTTTTTAGGACCATGCCCTTCAAATCAAGGGACACAAGAAGAGGATGCTGAGAACCCATGATTCAGGAGCTAACTTCAACAACAACAAAAAACACACCAGCTAGCTTTCCTTAAGAAATCCTTATGATGCAAGCCAAAACACTATAGCTGCTATAGCAGAAATGGCATAATTAAGGGTTTTTATAGGGTGTTAGCTGGTAACTAGGTTGGCGGCCATTAAGGATAATACAGATTAGTTAATTATGTGTATTAATTAATTAATTAAGGCAAAAGTAGGGGCCACAAGACAATTTCATAGAAGGCCTCCTCCAAGGGAATGGGGATAAATGAATGGGATGATGCCAAGTGTACATATATTATTATTGGTGTTGTTAATGCTTGTTGCTTTGGGCATGTTCTCCAACTTATGCACATGCAACCACATGATTCTTAAGAAGCCCTTCTTAAACCACCACCACCTTTCATCACGCCTATCCCACGAAAAACACCCTGGATTATTCTTCCTTCCCACTTTCCAAATTCAATGCTTACTTAGATATATAATGCAAATTGGGGGTCCTTAATCTCCTCATCATTCCAGCTCAATCAACATGGCCTAAAAACTTTTCTAGGGTTTTTCATGGTGGTTAGGCCTTGTTTCCAGGCAGGAAACCTAGAATAAGTAAAACTAAAAGGAATTGGGAGTGCCTGCACATAACATGTCAGAATTGGTGGACAAATTAGATCTTAATGTTGGGATAAGGTAGATTTGGTTCTGACATTCATGAACCCCATTTTGCATCAAACTCATGATTGATGTCTCAAACTTGTTAGAAAAAACAATTCCTAAGCCATGTTTGTAACATGTCTCTGTATCATGGTACCCCCTCCAAACTTAAAACTCGGACAATCTCACAGACAAAGATGCATGCATCATCTGTCTGTCACTTGCACTTTCGGTGGAGATATATACCAGGCTTGAGATATATATATATTGGACACATTGGAAAAATCCTTTTATTATTTCTTGTTTAATTCTCAGCAAAATAATTCATGCATGCAGTATTAGTTCACTTGGATTGGAGATTACCGTAAGTATTTCGAGAATTTGAATAATTGGTTCCATTAATTTTTTCCCCTCCAAACCAATTATCCCCACCATTGATCTACAAGGAAAGCTTAAGCAGGAGCCAGAGAACATGATGCACATGCAAATGCGGTTGCAGATCCAGCAAACTGATATAGTTACCTGGCCAGCACTATCCAAGTCCATATAGATCGAATGGTTCAACGTGGCAAGATTTAGAGCAGGAGGTCTTGTGCACCTTCACCATCTGTGGCCGGGGCTAGCAAGCTACTTAATTATAATTATAATTATGGTTATGCTAATTATATATATTGAACAATTGGATAGGAATGTAGAGTGTTCTGGATCTTCTTGTCATCCCTTGGTTGGTGATTACATATAATTTGGCAAATAAACCCGGTTTACAAAACAAACAAAGTTTGTGACGGCTATGCACATGGATTATCCTAACCCTAATTAATAGACTACGTATATTATTAGTCACGCAATGCATTATTATTGATTATTATTCTTAATTTTTCAAGGCCATATATTGTCAAACAAACATATAGTAGTTAAATTTCTAATCGCAAGTCTTTATTTATTAAAATTAAGAAAGTGGCGATAAAGCTGCTCGCTAAAATTTTTGGTCTTCTTTTCATAATTCGTTGAAAATGGATTGACCATAAAAACAAAAACAGAAAATGAACTGTGCATAATATTTTTTGCAAAACTAAGCACATATAGCTTGTTGACATATCTCTGTCTTGCCAAATTAATTATAACCTTTTCTTCTTCTTGTTCTTAATTTTCTTTTTTCCTTTAGATAAATTCGTAATGATGAGAAGTTGTTGGCTATGTGGCCCATAGAGATAAGTCTCTTATCATAAGAGAATAACCCACGCAACACACTGTTGTTGCCCTTGTAACCAAGGAGTGAGCAATCAATGTTCTCCGTGAGCTTAGGAAGAGTAATTATGCTGCTATATGCAATGCTTATCATAGGCCTGATTTCTTCATCGCAATTTCATGTCAAGTACTATATGTTGGAGTCAACCTGAATAATCTCACGGCAACGATTGCAGCTAGGTTGAGAAAAGTGGGTCCCATTAGTGCCATGTTAGCGTTTTTAACGAGTTTTTTTTGACAAACTTGAAGGTTAGGGGCAAAGTGAGATGCAAAACATTGGTCAAGAGAGCAACAAGAATATCGCTTTAACTTCTTAAGCAATGTGAGATTTGAGCATAAACTTCACATGGTAATTTGAATTAAAACTTGCATTTAGGGCTTTGTTCATGTAAAAAGTTCATCGCACATAATGACATGATCAAGGGGCATCGGCTTTTCTAGGATAATTTATTAATAGTAGAAGAAGATTGGACTTGTGGTAAAAAGGCAGACATAAAAGTTAAAGCAACTTAAACCTGTTTTCAACAACATCAACAATTAATAACGAAACCCAAAAGACAAATAAAAATAAAAACAAAAACATAAGACCTACCAAGCGTAGCTATTACAGTAAAATCTTCCCTTTAATCTATATTTTTAGTGAAGAGTACCAAAAACTACGAATATTATTGCTATAATCTTCTAAATGCTCCTTTTTATCTAATGCCAAATCATACTCCTTCTGATTATAATGATGTCGGCAATAAGTTCCATTAGTTTCAAAGGCCTTCACAAGCTTGAAGAATAACAACTTTGTCGCCGGATCCTGAACATCGGCATAAGCTTTATAGTCGAGTAGAATCTGATGAGATCTTACTCGAAAATACCCCAAAACTAAAGCTTGAAAATGGATAGGTGGGCACTCCGACATATGCAGCATGGCTTCCCAAGTTTGCACAAAAACCCTTTTGCTTAATTTCGAAGATTTCTCTTTGTCACGATCAATACCATCCACGAGAATCAATTCCCGAATTGAAACAAGTGTGTCCCATATGTTTGACTGTTGTAGATTGGCGTCAAGCAAAACTTTGCCGTTTTTGGGCAAGTTAGGGTTTAGATCAAGGCCGTTAGAGTGGAAAAAGAGTTGGGGAGGCTCTGTCGGATAATCGCTTGGAAAGAATATGTCGAAGAAGAACAAGCCTTGGTGATAAGGAGGACCTTCTCGACAAGTTATCGTCTCGTCATCTTCTATATCATCATCAACTACCATGACACCTTTTCGACCAAGTATCTTGATCTTGTCACGTTTTGGAAGACGTATGAAGTCACCTCCACCAACTATCACAGCTCTCATAAGATCAATCCTTGAAGTATAACCCCTAACCAAAATTGAACTTGGGGGAAGTTGTCTTATTGATTCCCATTCTCCCTGAATCCTTTCGGCTAGCGATGCTTTTATATTATATGGCTTGTTGATGAAGTGATGATTAAAAGGAGCGTTAGGAAGCTCATCAAAGTTCTTCAACTCTTTCAACCTCCTCTCTACCCCATATACTTCTTCTTCAACTTCCCCATAAACCTCTGATGTTGCAGTCTCATCTACTTCCTTCTTAATCGATGGTTTGTACGACGACCTATAATAAATACCAACCTCGTCTTCAAATTCCATTTGATTTGATCGATATATATTTCTTCTTCTCGTCAGTAAGCTTTCTTGACGTACACCAGCTTCAATATCTCTCTTGCACTGAATTTACATATATATAGTGATCATGTTCTGTTGGCGAGTCCATATTTAGTTAGAATTCTGGTTCCGTACTTAGTTAGGATTTTGGTTACTTATCCATTTATTTAGTCATATTGTAATTGAGATTGATTTCATATTGTAATTTAGATTTATTTCCTATTTTAATTAACGTTGTACTTCTTTATAAATACATCCATATTGGAGAAGAATAAAGATATAAGCATAATTGAATATTTGTCATATTTAATTTAACATGTTCATCCTTGAACCACTCTTTGCTAGGTTACCTCTTTCTCCAAATCGTATTATATGTCATCGATATCTCCAAGTTAGAATAGGATACTACTGTGATGAGGATACTTCTAAGCAAAGTAAAGTGTTCTCCAAGTTATTAAAACTGCCCCGGACTCTTTAATTGAGCCCTAGCCAGTTGCGTTGGGATTATTTCAAAAACAGTACAACTCTTGAGAGAAACAAATCCTAATCCATGTTTTATCATCCTTGAAAGATTGCTAAGAAGCTTCCGAATGGGGTGAAGGCCCAAACCCTAATCCATGGCACAAGTCAAAGTCCAAGTCCATGTGAAAGTGGCCCAAGTCTGCCAAATCCTGAAAAAAAAGAAGATGAAATCTAGCAAATGCATGGTAAAATAGCATAGCATGTATGATGATGTATCATTAACATGTAACACCATAAATTAGTCGCCCAAAAAAAAAAAATCCACCGAAAAATCAAGTGTCACAAGATCTAAGGCCAACCAAATGTGAGGGTCAAAGAAAACGATCTTCTTGTTCGAATTTTAAGGCCTTGAATTAGTCGTTCGTTAGTTAGTTAGTTAGGAGGAAAGGTAGTCTAAAATATTTTACGTTACTTTCTCTTGTTGGTGGGAAATTGGGAATAGATGAAGGGGAAGCTGTGGCCTCGTATTGGGCCGACCAAAAGATTGATATGGATAATTCTATTCTATTCAAGAATGTTGGTACGCGTCTTCACAAGCATATCAAATGAGTCATCACTTGCTACTATTGACTTTAGGGTTGCCCCTTGACTTTCATTTGTTTCACATTCTGATTGGCTTCTTGATTTGGATTAACCGCACCTTTTCTGTTCGTTTCCTGGGAAAATCGAGGGGGTTCAAGCTGACAATGACTGAACCTAACTGGCTTTATCCAAGTAATGATGTTGAATCTTTGTGATGTGTTTCCTTGGAAAATTAAAATCAAGATCAAGACTAAGATAGAATTCTTCTTCTATAAGGTTTACCTGAAATAAATGAATAAATAATCGGAAGGAGCAAACTTTAGCTCTATCCTCCAGGGGATACTAATATTTTTATAAATTTTCATCAAAGATAGCAATATTTTAAGCAAAAAGGCAAGAAATTTCTGGTTGGGATGTTTCTAGCGTGTACTTTGCATTTGTATAGACCCACTTTTGAGTCATAAAGGCAAATTATGCATTGCAAAATATCTACCGACAATCTATCCTTAAAAAAATAACAAAAATCAGCCGACACTTCCAAAGCTAAAAGAATTTAGCCACTTGGCATTGCACTAACTGTCAAGAAATAGAGAAATTATAGAATAGGATTGGGAGTTTTCGGCACTGAAAAAATCATTATGCATTGATCCCTCTTATAAAACCACAAGGAAGAAGGTACATTTTGATGAGTGCATGATGACTATTTTGGAGTAGTTGGATTTATCATTGACTTGGATATCTAAACTACATCTTCAATTACATAGCTTCTACTATCTCTTCTCTACCATTTGTCCTTCATACTTTGCCATAAGAACACCTCAAATGAAAATAGGTGTTACCATCAAACAAAAGTGGAATAGTGTTTGGTTGTTAAGCCTAAACTAGTATACCTAGTACATTACAAATTGAAAATCAAATGCGTAGAGGAAATCACATACCCAAGCTTTCAGTTTTAGTTGTCAGTGGGGTATAACTCAATTGGTTGAGCTCTTTCGCCTCTATCCATGTGGGCAGAGGTTCGAAACCTCTAAGCACCCAATGACCCCTCTCCCAATCACTTGTACTAAAAAAGCTTTAAGTTTTAGTTGCGAGCTAATTCTTGTATAAATAAGTTAGAATTTTTCTATTTAAACCCCACACTTTTCTTTGTTCACCCCAATACTTAAATCATTAAGCTCTTAAGTTTTATTATTGTGTAAAAAGACAAAAAAAGTCATCCAACTTAATACTTAACCCTAGTACATCTATACACACACCTCACCACTCTTCATATTAAGTTTTAGAAAAACAAAAACTCCTCTACACCATATTTCCAGATTACTTTTCTCTTTCAATCTAAGAAACCTACTACACTCTTATATTCTCTTCACAAACCCTGAATACGGTATGCAAATAGTGGCTTGTGGGTCGTCAATTGAGTTTTACAATAGTGTCTCTTTAAGTAATGTGAGATTTATGTGAATTTAGAGCGGTGAGGGGCAAGATAGCGAGGTAGGGGGTGTGGGGTGTGGGTGGGTGTGGAGTGTGAGGTTGATGAGTTTTTAAATTTTTTTTCTTCAGCTACATGTGTATTTAGGGGTAGTTTGGGAAGATAGTGGGGTTTTCTTAGAAATTGTGAAAATTTGAATTAGAAGTTGGGTTGAACTTAGAAAAAGGGATGAACAAAGAGAAGTGCAGGGTTTAAATAGAAAAACTCATAAGTTATTCCTTTTCATATGAAGAATTAAAATCGCTGCCGGAAATAGATACTTTATCATTGATTTGGAGCAATAACCAAAGATTAAATGAAGAATAATCTTCAAATAATTCAGTCCTGAAAAGGTATCTAATTTTTATATAAAAATTAACATTGGGGACGAAAGAATCAACACATGAGTTGAGTTAAGGAGGGGAAGGCTCTAAGCATTGATTTCAGGTGAAGAGATGAAGACTTTTAAAAACTTGAGCGGTAAGCCCTTTGCAAAGATATTCAAATTTTTCCCCACAAACGTTTCACCAAGTTCATAGAAATTGTGTATATTTTCATCGGTTATGTAACTTTGGTAATGTTAAGTGGCCCCTTTGAACACAGTTTCTCCTTTGTGCCCCCCTTAGGCAAGTTGTCTCCTCCCGCCATTGTGTAATATGATGGAATAAATGTGAAATGTAATCACTATACGGTACAAATTGAATTCATTATGCTTAAAATAGTAACTTCAGTTCATATACTACTAATTTGTCACACACTAAGGCCTTAAGCAAAGTTAATTAGGATACAAATCAGAAAGCAAAAACCACATCAGAATTGCCAGCAGCTTCTTCAACCCAAGGAAGATTCAGGGTCAGTTTGCCATCAGTTGACCACTCAAAAGCTACCTCAGTGCCATTCAAACAACATTTCTTTGGAGACTCACTTGAGTAGGCCAAGAAATTGCCTCCACCTTTAACCTTCATCTTGGCACTAAACTCAACTGCAGTAGTTTTGTACTCCAACTCTTGGACAGTTCCTCCACTATTGAACATGTTTGTAAGTCCAATTGGCGCGAACTTGATGCTGCTTCCGATCTTTTTAATTGGCACAAAGCTGAAAAGCTCGAATGCAGATGGTTGGATGGTGATTTGAATTGCATCAGATTTCGGGGTCACGAGTCGAAGTTCTTCAGCCTGGTTGAGATAGACCACATACTCTTCGGCCTTACCCAGATTGGCTGCTTCTATCATTTGGTCCCATTCCATTTCTGAAACATGCAATGAACAAGAGATTGGCTTGTAGCAATCTGAGTAGCCTTTGATCCTCTGCTCCTTGGGGTCCCAGCCAGCCCCTTGGCAGTTGAAAGCTCCAATCACTCCACCATACTGTGGAATAATTATAATAAATTGAGTAAGTATCTTTATCAATCAAATTGCAACAGACTACAAAATAAGTTATCCTAGTATGTAGAAAATGACAAGTATGATCACACAATGCCTTGCTGGTCTCAATTTTGCAGAATGTGAGTATCTTATTAATGAGATTGAGGAACATACCTTGTTGAAGTTCCAAATTTTCAGAACAGTTTTGTTGTCAAATAAAGGGTTTTTGAAGAGGCAGTCCCTGGTGGGAAGCGCAAAATGCTGGCACTTGGGAATGGTACCATCTGGGTAAACAAGCTTCTTAATGAGATCGAAATCATGACCAGAAACCGAGTCGCTTACATATACCGGACCCCCACAGATAGCCCTAGATCCTGCATGAAATTTGGCACACAGATGGTCTGATTGGAACATATCCCAATCTGGATGTATGATCTGACCCATCCACATGCTGTTGTAGGCACAATGAATCATATGAACACCTTGTAACCAGTAAACTCCCATAGGATCTCCATTTGGATCCTGGAACCAAAAATCATCACCTGCAATAGAAGAATAACATCCATGATGACATGTCCTGTGGTTTAAAATGAAGTTATAGGTTATAACTTATACACAATATCGATTTGTTTGGATTTTCTTACCAACTCTTCCTATAGAGATTTGCTTTGTCCCAAGGAAGAAGAAGTCGTTGCATTGATGCATGCTAGCAATAAGTCCAGTCCCATTGAAGTTCTTCTGAAGAGAATGAGTCAGCCCCTTGTAATAAGCCTTTGCAAGCTCCACACGGCCTCCGTATTCCTCAGATACATATTCAAGAGTCTATACGGAAAATTCATGTAAACAGTTAAAGTCTGCAAGTGAATATAGATAATCAAATAAGAAAATACAGCAGAAATTAAAATGGTGATATGTTGAATACTTACATGAATAACATCCACTTTGACTCCTGTGATACCAACTTTGGAAAGGTAGGAGTGCATAGCGTCAAACAAATTATCGGCTTGATCAGGATTAACAAGCCCGATCTCGCCCTCAACGATTTTCACCACAGCAAGGTCAGTCATGGTCCCATCAAGTCCAGGAGAGACTTTGCAGGGGATGACCTTTGCACTGAGATCGGTTGCACCTGGCCTAACACCACCCCAGGCACCACAGAGAGCATGCCATACATATATATCATCCAAACCTTTAAATTTGGTTCTCAAATCGCTTGTGAAGGCCTTCATTCCATAGTTATCAGCTCCGCAAGAACAGCTTCCACAGCGTTCATTAGAAGCACTGCCTTCTTCTTCACCAATTATCTCATTCAACTCTTGCTTCAGCTTCTGAATTTTTGTTTCAAACTCGGACAAGTCAGTGACTCCAGATTGAATGGCCTTGTCACGATTCTTCTCAGCATGCTCTATTTCAATTGCCTTGGCTATCAACAACTTTGGCTTTTTGGGATCAAATGAAGGAGCATCAGGGCCCAACATGGACCCTCCTCTGTAGTTCCTGAACTTCTTGCACTCCTCAAACCTGTGAAGCCTAGCAGTCATTTGAGTCCCACCAAGAACTAGATTTTTTGCGTCCTCATGCAGGTCCTCACCATCCAAATTGATGCTTTGCCAGCCATCATCAATGATGAGAAACCTAGGGGATACACCACCTTCGACAAATTCGTTGACACCATGCCAGACACCAACAGGTTCTACAGTTAAGTAGAAGGCATCCCAAGTACACCAACCAAATTTGTCAACTAGATTTGGGACTGTCTTCTCTTCTAACAGCCTAAAGGTATTGAGATGGACCCTGAGAGCACTATAGGCTTCTTTCATCAAGTTGTAGGGATTTTCAGAGGCATGAACATAAGCGATGGCATCAAAATTCGATGCTTTCACTTGGGCAGAACCACTCTCAGCACAGATCATTACATGATCATCAGTGCCAGGATGAAGAGCAGACCTAAAACTGCCTTCAATAATGGGTAGGATTATCACATAGGACTTAATCTCTGGGACATCTAAGAGCACCCATTGGGTTTCCATTTGCAAACTTGACCCAGAATTCCCCACCCACATTGTAGACCACCAGGTCTTGAACCTAAAGATGCTAAGGAAATCCCTATTACTGAATCTACCCAAGGAATTCATCAACCTATCTGAGGGCTCCTCCTTGTTGAATCCAAGGAAGCCGCCCTTGTGGGACAAGGCACGAACGCGTTGGAGCAGAGGAAATGGAGCATCAGAAGATTGGGAGGTTGAGTAGAAGTGATTAAAAGTGACATTGCTTGGAACTTCAGAGAGCAATGGAACACCTTTGACACTAAACTTTCCATTAGACAAATCAAAGTATTGTTCTAAACTGTTGGACGGACACAAACTTAGGATTGGACCAACAGGATCATTAGGAGGTGCCATGAGGACAGAAAAACAGAGAAAGGAATATGAATTATAAGAAGTTCTACAACTCAAAGCTAACTAAAAAGAAAACCTTGGTTAACGGGAATTTACAATTTCTTGACACACTTGACTTGTACAGAAGCTATAAAAGAGAGATCACAATTCACCAAAACAAAACACACACAGAGAGCAAAGAAAGTAAGAAATGACTGAGTGAAGAGTGATTTACAAGTGATTGAAGAGTTTGGTTTTGCACTGAAAAAATGGGAAGGCTGTGCTGGGATTTATAGGCAGAGGCAACAGAGAGAAGAATGGAAAAGGTGGCGTGGAAAACTTGTAGTAAAAATAGAATCAAGAAAGATATACTGACAAAGAGAGTTGTTCGGATGCTGTGGATTTATGGTTGGTTTTTGGGCTCTGCTTTCGTCTTTTTTTCCTTTCTATTTTTGGGTGCATCAGGAACCTTATTACATGAAAAACAAACCGACTCCATGGACAGTGACTGGAACTTGCTGTAACATCCCAGAGAGTGCGACAAGTCGAACCAAATTAAAATTAGAAAGTAGTCAATTTTTAATCCACAGTAACAGTAGAGTTTAAAGTTAGAAGGGTCCATGTATATGCAACTGCCATACATGCATATGTGTGTTTTGGGCATGATTATTTTTTTCTGTTTTTTAATGGGGACTGGCAGTTATGAATTTCAATGAGACTAGGCGTCAGAAAACTGGAAGTTTCTGCATTTAATAAAAGAAAAAAAAAAACTGGAAGTTTCTGAGAATGAGATTAGACGTTACATTATTTATTTGGATTGGATTTCCCAAATATGATTTCTCAACTTTCATTAAAACTGGTCATTGACAATTTTTTTTTGTTATACATGCGATATTAAAAGGAGGAATCGAACCTAGTAACCATTTTGATTTTGGAAAGGCAAGAGGTACATTTGAGTTTGACACCAACCAGGAGATACATTTGACGAAACTGTAGGAGCTTCTGTGCAATGGGCCACTCTTAATTTCTCTCATCTTTGAATTCGGACGTTGCCATGGGCTATCAACGGCTAGGACGTGTTCACGCACCGACAACTGACCATAGCAATTCTCTTCTGACGACCCAACAAATATGAAGTCTGATGATGACATAGGAGAAGGATGACAAAAAGGCACATAGGGAAGTTTTTCTCCATATACAGTGCTCCTTACAACTAACATTCAACCTTTTTTTGAGGAATTGAATCCTTTTTCCATTTTCCCTTAAATATTTATGATTTATTTATTTTGGTTGAACTCGCACCGTTTCACGAGGACTTTAAGGCTACGGATCCCTTGTGGGGGCCAAAGTCACTAATCTCAGCTAAAATCTTTGGTTTGGTTCTAAACGAAAAAAAGATATTTTTAGTTTGGTTCTCAATTTCTTTTGCCACGACAGGTTTACTATTTCAATCGAAATAAAGAATAGAATAATAAAAGGTAACACGCCTTTCCTTTTCCTTTTTCTTTTTTCCATCTGAATATACTTAATAAAATTCTACACGTTTTATTTGAATGTGATAGGCTCATATGCCTTTAAGAAATGGAATTCAACATTTCACAAATTTCAACTTTATTCATATTGGAATATACTTGAACTTCAAGATGATTTTATTCGGAAAATTTCTGCAAGAATAGTATCTTCTTTTCTCACGAACTTCTGCAGTAAGATTTCTAACATAGCCTCAAGGGTCTCTACCATAGAGATATGCTTAACATATCAGAATGAATTACTTGAGCTTGCATACAGCAGCAACAGACCACCTTAACTACACTACGAAAATCGATGTAGCATGCCTCTTAGTCACTAGTTACATTATAAATGCATTCATTTTGCTTGAGGTTGTATGTACCTAGTGAGGAAGAAGATTGATTGTTGGGACGCAGAAAGCACTCATCTTGCACTGGGTCTAGGCACCATTAAGAAGCTCCGTACGGTAAAAGCGCAGCAGCCACAATCCTACCTTCCTCATTCAGTATGTTGTAAGTTGATATGGCGTTTCTCTGAAACAAAAATGAGACAATATTATGAACTTGGTAGTAGAACCCACCGCTGTTATAAAGCCAAGTTGAAAATGGAGCACCAATTGCAATATCAGTTTTTTAATTATCCACTCATTGGAACTACAGGCCTCAATCAAACATCGGGAGAGGCTAATATAGGACTTAAAGTTGAGTCTGTGTTCAACTTAGAAGGAGGTATGCAAATAAACTGAAGAAAGATGGCAGGTTAGGGCCTCACACAGAAAACAAGTTATAGTCAGGATATTTCCTAATACAAATGCCATTTGGTTGGTTATACTCTGGAGAGAATAATAAACTTAAATTTGGAAAAATCACCAATTCAGAACATAAAGATCACCTTGAAACTCATGGAGGGGGAAATACTCTTCATAATCTTAGAAAAACCCCCGATTTCATGGGGAAGTATAACTAAGAGAAAGTAAAATTTGGTTACAGATTTTAACTCTAGCCTCCTGGCGGCTCCACATTTGAAACTAGATAAGTCTTCTCCTCCAGTTAGTGTCACATGTCAAACTACCCAATAGAACTCATAATTGCCAATGCTGAGATTTAAACACTACGCAGCGGATAAGAGAGTGAATTTATTTGAAACTGAAAACAGGGGCATTGGGTCTAAATCAAGTTCTCCCCTTTCCCACTCAAATGAAACACTTAATTTCGTTCACTTTTATCCCTTGTGGCATCATCCAATTCCAGTAAAGCAAAAACCCCTGAAGAGCTAGTTCATAAATACCTACCAGTGAAATTGATGGACCCAAATATACAAACTATTGTCACATATACAGCCCACTGATGTACAGGGAAAATATACGAAAGGCTCCACACTATCATAGTGATTGCTAAAGCTTGCATAAAGTGGGAATTAGGTTGGTTAATAAAGAATTCAAATTAACAGGAGACATGATCAAATCCCCCATCGCATTTGTTTGTAGGAGGGGAAGTGCTACTAATCCTTGTCTGGATATGCAGAAAGAAAGTTCTCACCATACTAGAGTAGTAATTCATTGTACATCAAGATTTTAGGGGTCCATGTGGAACCTAGAAATGAAATTACACTTTCAGTGGCAAGTTACTGTACTTCTGTAATACTTATATTCTAAATTATTTGAATGTGATATTATTGATCAAACCCCCAATTCCTGATATCCTCTACTTTCCTACTTTCCTAAAGCTTCCTATATATAACATTAGGACAGCAGCATTTAATATTTGATGAATAACGAAGCAACATCGAATTTCCTTACAAATCAATGTTAGGTATTCATTTGTCAGATAAATCAGAACATGAAGTGGCCACAAGAAGAATAATGTGCAAGAAAAAATGAATAAAATAGGCACAATGATGAAATATACCGAGTCAACAGCTTCTAACTTCATTCCCGTAGAGCGAATGAAGCGTCGTAGTTCAGGATCTACGGGTTCAATGTTTCTCCCAGTGCCAAGAATCAAAATCTCTGAAATAAATTATCAAAATAAGATGTCAATGAAAAAAGCAGTTAGTCAAGAATAATAAGAACGGTAACAACAAATAACTTCAGAATAAAGAGTAACCATATTGTTTAGTAAGGAAGGGATGGCCAGACACAGCAAGGGAAAGAGGAAAAGAAAGTATTTTGGGAGATACAAATTTCAATAATCCCTTGTGTCTACTATCATTTTGGTTGACATTTCAATTTTTCCATCGGCATAGAATGGTACTATTAGGTCATCACTGTTTCAGATTTGGAAGCAAGATATGAAACATGATTACAATATTATACGTTTCATTACACAAGTTAACAATATAAGGGAAGTCAGTAAGCTTCCACATTCCAACTGAGAATATGAAGGTTTTTCACCAAATGCTCCTGCCGAATGCTCTATATATGATTGGTTAGCTGGGTGCCCATGTTTCGTACAAAGGAATTGATCACATATTGACTTACTGCTTCTTACAGAAAAGAAAATTGTTCTAAATTCTGTCTATGTGTCTACCTAAAGTAATTGATGAAGGACAATCGAGAACAAGGTGCACCTGACAAGAAGGAAGAAAAAAGATAACAAATTTGGAGGAAAAATAACGGGATTAAACCGAAATTTGAAATTTACCAGGTATTGGCCGCACAATTTGGAACACTGATAAGCTGCGTCACAACATAAAATAGATGAAATTTAGATAAAACTGCTATTTCACTGCTCTACTTTTAAAAAAAAATATTTTGGGTAGATTTCACTGCTCTAAGTAAGCTTTAATTGATTATTAAGAGTTTTATCCTCAATTAACAAAAATGCCAGAAAAACAAAATTAAAATTGCAAGCATATAGCAAAGAAAGACCTATCAGGAGTGACATGAGAGAATTTGGTGGGAGCCCAAGACATCAACATATTTCCAACACAAAGCAAGCTTCCTTCATAGTCCACCCCATTCACTCTGAATCCTGTCTCAGTGTACCTACATCATCACCATAAGCGGCACAACTGTAATTATTAGTTGTTTTTCGGTTTATAGACTAAGCAAAAGTGAATTCATTTGAATAAGAGAAAATTAATTGAAGTAACAAAGGAGGAGGCAGGCAGGCAGGCACCGTTGAAAGCGAAGCTGGTCATCAGGGACGTTGTCGATGAGATTGATCTGATCGTAGAGAGAGAAGGCGCGCCTCAGAGACGGAAGTGATTGTTGGTTTGTGGGCTTTGGGTGGACTTCCTTCCGGAGGCTTCGAATGAGGTTTGGCAATGCCCCCACACCTCTCGCTCTCAACCCCATTTGGTTCTCTCTCTCTACATTTGATTTTCTGAGTAGCTCCATAAATAACTCAACACCCAACTGTGAGTTGAGATCCTCCTTTTCATTTCCTTTTTCATTTTTCATTTTTAGAGTATAGACGCGCGGCTATGCCTTTAAAATATTCTATTTTTGGCGTATAGCCGCTTGGCTATACTTTTAATATGTTATAATTTGGGAGTATAGCCGAGGGGCTATACTTTTAAAATATTCTTTTTTGAGTATAGATATTCTATTTTTGGCGTTGCCAGAGTGGTCATGCAATATTTTTTCATTTTGTATAGTTTTCTAAGTTTCATGTTGGTTCTCTGAAACTCAGTCTTAGCTTTTGTCCTGCGGAGTGATGAAGATATTGGTAGTACATGGTTTTATTGCTTTCTCTGGTTGTTGATTTCTGCACTTATCCAATATGATGCATATTGGGGTTTGGCTTTTAAATTAGTTTCTTCTGAAAGTGTTATTATATCAATTTTAAACAATGCTCAGTTGTCATTTCCAGGTTCTTGGCAGGATTTAATCCTCTAAAATGATTCAAAACGGATTGTTGCCGAAAGTTAAAAAGTACTTCATATTTTCATAAAACATCAAACAAAAGAAATGGAGTGAAATTTTTTGATATATTGATCATTGGAGAAACGGATATCTTTTTCAAACAGTGAACCCTTTAATTAGGTTGTACCCTATAAAATGCTATTTTTATAATAAAAAAAAGGGAGCTTCACTAATATACCCAAAATGGGTGCTGAAATTATAAAAAAAACCCCATATGGAAAACACTTTATAAACACACCCAAAACCCATTTATTAAATAACAAATTACTGTTGAAGTTCCAATAAATTACAAGCACTGCCACTATCAAGCCCAACAGAAAAAAAACTCAAAAAGTACCCAAAACAACCCCAGCCCAAACTTATAAAAAAGCCTAAAGATTTTACCATCTTAAAAACCATAATTTCGTTCAAAAAAATGGAAAACAAAAACGTAACTTCCACCCTGCGACTTCAATTAACCATCTCTGCCAAACGTCCCTTCAGTCACCGTCTTCATCAAAGTGTCTTCTTCATCTCTCGAAACCGAAACTCCATAACCACCACCAAGCTTGATCTACTTTCAAAAACAAACACCACACACTGACCTCCACCTACAAAACCAAGACAAAATTTCAAAGAACAATTTCAACAAGAAAACGCTTCAAAGGTAAGACATTTACAAACCAAACCTACACTGTAATTTTGATTAATTGCTATAGAGTTCCAGTCTAGGGTAATAACAGTATTTTAGATTTGAATCAAGGACAAAATCTTGAAACTATATTGGATTTCACTATTGCACTAACTGCTTACTATCATTATTTTAGTCGCTAGTTTACTGTAATTTTTGATTATTGGTTGTAAAGTTCCAATATAGGGTAATAACACTGCTTGTTTCCTCTGAAATCCTATTTTTGATGCATGTCTACCACTGTAAAGTTCCAGTATAGGGTATTAATACTACTTGTTTCCTCTGAAATCCTATTTGTAATGCATGTCTACCACATAGTTCCAGTATGTGGTAGTAACACTGGTAGACGTGCATTAGAAATAGGATTTTATAGCAAACAAGCAGTGTTATTACCCTATACTGGAACTTTACAGTGGTAGATGTGCATTACAAATACGATTTCATAGCAAACAAGCAGTGTTATTATCCTAGACTGGAACTTTACAGTGGTAGACGTGCATAAGAAATAGGATTTCATAGCAAACAAGCAGTGTTATTACCCTAGACTGGAACTTAACTGTGGTAGATGTGCATTACAAATACGATTTCATAGCAAACAAGCAGTGTTATTACTCTATACTGGAACTTTACAGTGGTACACATGCATTAGAAATAGGATTTCATAGCAAACAAGCAGTGTTATTACCCTATACTGAAACTTTACAGTGGTAGAGGTGCTATTTCATAGCAAATAAGCAATGTTATTACCCTAGACTGGAACTTAACAGTGGTAGACGTGTATTAGAAATAGGATTTCATAGCAATCAAACAGTGTTATTACCATATACTGGAACTTTATAGTGGTAGACATGCATAAGAAATAGGATTTCATAGCAAACAAGCAGTGTTATTACCCTATACTGTAGCAAACAAGCAGTGTTATTACCCTATACTGGAACTTTACAATGATAAACAGAAAAAACATGAATATACTCAAATTCAACTGAAAAAGCATACCTCAATTAATATGAAAACCAAATCGAATGTCACAAATTTCTAACCACATCTCAAACAGCAAATCCACAACCAAATAGAATCTGAAATCAATCCAAATTATAAACAAAAAGAAATTAAAATCACAATTTAAAACTCAAACAAATATCTAAGTACAAATTAGAACGAAATCAGAAAATCCAATAAATTACCACCAATTCAGCAATAACAAAAATAAACAGATAAAATCAAGAAGAATAGTATCTGCATGTCAAATTTAAACTTCAAGACTGAAAAAATTAAAAACGAAAACCTAATCAGCAACTTAATTAATCAAACATGAAATCACCATACAAACTAAGTCGTTGAATTTAAAATGTTCATAAGCCAAACACAAACAAAAAACACAACGATTCATACAATAAACACTAGAAAATACTGAAATGAGAAATCATCATAAGAATAAACTGTGAAAATACGTACATTAGATGCGTTGATCTCATGGATCAGGACCTGAGTTCACCTTATGAGTAGTAAAACGACGTTGCCGAGGTCGGCGTATCCAGCTCTTCAAAAAAGCGCTTTTTCAATGGTGACCGTAGAGAGGAAGACGAAGTGGCAGCACCTCTGGCTCTGGAAGTATCGTCGTAGTCGGTATCGGCGAATAGGAGATCCTGGTTGAAAATCGGGAACATTGAACGGATCTGGCCATTTTGGAATATATCGTCGGTGGAAATTGGCGATCCGTCGGGATTGGTGCAGGTGAACGAGAAATCGTCTTCATCTTCGTTCTTCTCGCAATCACCACCGGCGTCGGCTTTCTGAAAGCCTTCGTCCGGCAATTAACACCTCAAATCTACAGAGTAGCCACAGAACTCTGCGAGCTTAACCATTAGCTCTGTTCATATCGAAAAAATGGAAATTAGCACCAAATTCAACGAAGAAACTAAAATAGAGTCCAAATTCAAGTAAATTAAGCAAAAATCAAAAGGAAAATAATGGATTGAAGTAGATGGAACAAACCTGAAAAAGAAATAGAGGCATCAGCAGCGAGAACACGTGTGAGGCCACCGACGTAACGGAGATTGTCGTCAGTCATGTGTTGGTCCATGGCTCTAAGACTGTTGGGTTTACTTTGAAGGCAGAGAGAGCGAAGAAGGGAGAGAACAGAGGAGAGATGTGGGTTTGAAGGAGGAGAGGGGCTTGAGGCTTCAGACCTTAGGGAGTGGTTTTGTTGAATTTTAATGTTCTCTTCATTCTATAGATTCTAAACGAGATCCAAAACTAATTTAATGCTAAAAAGGGTAATAAAGGTATTTGATCTTATTAATTAAATTAAAAAATATACAATTGTTGATTTTTGGGTTTATTTTGGGTGTGTTTATATATAATGAATGGTATATGGTATATTTATAGTTTTATGTCTAGGAATGGGTATTTCACTAAATTTCTATAAAAGAAACCATAGTATAGCCGTTCGGCTATACTATTTAAATACATTATATTTAAATGGTATAGCCGCTCGGCTATACAATTTAATTAAAAAAAAATTATGAAAAAAGGACCCTCCTAATTGCATTAGTTTATACTTTATCGATATTAACTTGGTATAGCTGAGCGGCTATACAAATAAAATATGTATGTGTCATATTCGGCAAAATTTTGGCAAATTACAACTTAAAAGTTCAGCCACTATAGAATATTTTAATATAATATATTTAATTTTTTTTAATACATATATTATTTGTATTCAATAATATGTAATAATTATGTGTATAATACGTGAATTTTTTGTGTATTATTGAAACGTTTATAAAAAAATACGTGTATTAAATATGAAAATTACATACGTATATATTCAATATGAGTATTGTGCGTTTGCTTTTTAAAAAATGTGAATTTTACTGAGTCTTTAAGACTTGTACAAAAGACGGATGTATTATTGAAATATAGATACGTACGTGTATAATACAATATTAAATATGAAATTGCTAAATTCTTTATATGGGTAATAACTTTGGAAAAGTAATCCAAAGGGGACAATAGAGACTCAAGTAATGGCATAATAGTATTGGATAATGCTCTAAATTACTCTTATCGATAAAAGAAAATTGGAAAAAATATAAAAGAAGAAGAGGAACAAATATATGTAAAGCGTATAGCCGCTCGGCTATACAATTTATGAAAAAAAAAAATTAAAAAGGAGCCGAGTAAAGCCGCACGGCTGTAATATTTAAAAGAAATTAAAAACCGCGTATCGCCAAACGGCTGTACTATTTCTTTTATAAAAAAAATTAGAAAAATTTATTTAAAAAAAGAGCCGAGTAACGCCGCAAGGCTGTACTATTTTTAAAAATAAAAAATAAAAAACGGAGTATAGCCGCACGGCGATACTATTTCTTATTAAAAAAATAAAAACCGAGTATAGCCGAACGGCTATACAATTTATTTTAATTTTTTTTTTAAAAACCGCGTAGAGCCGCGGGGCTATACTGTTTATTTTTTTGAAAAATTAGGAAGACCGAGTATAGCCGCACGGCTATTCTGTTTCTTTCAAAAATTAGGAAAACAGAACATAACCGTGCGGCTATACTATTTATTTTTTGAAAAAAATAAGAAAAAACCGAGTATAGCCGTTCATTTGGTTTTTGTATTTTAAACAAAATCTGAAGCTGGTTGTCTTCAGATTGATTATTTTAATTTTTACTTATAATTTGGTTACTTTTGTTAGAGGAAGAGATGGAAATGGCCAAAGACGTTGATGGGGATGGGGAAGGAGAGGGAAAAATCCAATACTTGCCAAGAATGTGGTGCTACTTTTAAGAAACCTGCATATCTCAAGCGACAAATGCAAAGCCATTCCCTTGAGGTATTGTTTGCTACCAATTAGTTTGATAGCTTCATTACAGCTGATAGTGTCTATAACTTTCCTTACTTTTCGGGTGAAGGTCCTGTAATTTTCGCATCAATTGAAGATAATTTTTTTGCAGGATTCAACATTTATAACAACTATCCTTTGGATATCGTGAAGCATTGGATCCCACACAAAGAACTTCAAAATGCGAGAGGTTTCTGACTTTAATGGACCAGTATCAGGTGGGAGACCTCCTGTGAAGCTCCATCACGTGAACCTCAATCACGTACTGCTCGGTTTGAGGTTTGAATGCTTGATCATGTGCACTTTGAAATTATATGGTTATTCATTCGTGAATTACTTTTAGCTTATTTTTTACCTTTTGGATGAGGTTTCTGTAGTATTTGCATCAATTGAAGTTCTAACTTTTGCAGGAATCGACATTTTAAAGAAGTATCCGTTGGACAATGTGGAGCATTGGATCCCACACAAAGAACTCCAAAATGCGCGAGGGTTTGACTTGAATGGACCAGTACCGGGTGGGAGACCTCCTGGGAAGCTCCATCAAGCAAGCCTCAATCACGTACCGTTCAGTTAGAATTGAAAGCTTGTTCACTTGTATCTTGAAACTATGGTTATTGGTTCCTGAATTCATTTAGCTTATTCTTTACATTGGCCATACGTTTGTTCGATGGATGATTATCGTTCCAGCTTCAGAAGAAAGGACCACGTAAATCATCATCTTCTTCAGCACCAAGGGAAACTCCTTAAGTATCCGATTGAAAACTGTAATCGTGGGTTTGTTTTTCCCAAGGTACGTAACATGAGGAGGCATGTGAAAGAACTCCACAATGAGGATGATCCTTCGGCTAATGTTGGAGGTCAGAAGCAGCATGTATGCCAGGATTGTGGAAAGGTGTTCAAATTTGCTTCAAAGCCGCGGAAGCATGAGAATTCTCATGGTAGCTTTCGTTTCTGAATTCGATCTTCTTTTTGTATTCTGCCTTGTGTGTGCGCGTCAGTGGTGAATAATGTTGTAAGATACAAATTTTTCTGAAAATGGGGGGATGTGCTGTTGTTGAAGTTTTTGGCGGTATGCTTAATGCAAACTCTAAATATATCCTTTTATTTGTGTAGTTAAACTGCATTCAGTGGAGGCATTCTGCTCTGAACCAGGCTGTATGAAATATTTTTCTAATGAGAAATGCCTTAAGGCCCATATTCAGTCCTGCAACCATCATATCACCTGTGATGGGGGACCAAGAAGCTGAGAAGGAACATCGAACGGCATCTCCGAGCGCGTCAAGGGGGAGGTGCTACATTGGAGAGAATTAATGCAGTTATAAGGGTTGTCTTCACACATTTTCAACTGTGAGTTACTGACTTGACTTTTAATGGGTTGTATGTACACACACATAAAGAACAAACAGATTTCATTATTTTGGAAAGAAAAAAAATAGTTTTTCATTCTTTGCATTGCCATTTTTATTTTTTTATTGTTTCCTTTTCTGATTTTGCTTATATAGGTTTGCAGAAATCAAATCTCCATCAACATGTCAAGGCAGTACACCTTGAACATAAACCTTTTGTCTGTAGCTTTTTGGTTGTGGCATGAGATTCGCAAACAAGCATGTGAGAGATAAGCATGAGAAGACTGGGCGTCATGTCTATGCATATGTGAGTATTATTCTTAGATCATTCAATACCCTCATACGTTGGATTTTGGGATAAGCATCTTTCCAGGCAATGCCACATTATGAGTTCATATGTGGGACATTATTGCTTTGAATTGCAGTGGGGTTTTGAAGAGCTGATGAGAAATTCCAGTCAAGGCCAAGGGGTGGCCGTAAGAGGAAGTACCCCACTATAGAAATGCTCATACCAATTGGGCCAGGAGTCTGAGTACCTCTCCTGGTTGCTCTCAGGTGTACGTGATGGGACTGATGTAGTGGTAGCTGTGGAGACTGAAAGCGAAGCTGTGGAGGAGGGGAGAGAAATGGATAGGCTTTCAGACTGAGAAAACGACATGCGAGAGCATTAACACCAGACCTGCCCTTTCTAGTGAAAAACACCCCAGGTGAAACTTGGCTTCAAGAATAGTGACTAGTCTCAAACAACTGTGTCATTTGCCCTGATATGTATACTTCTTAAGGAAATTTTTGCGCCATAGGATGGTGAAGGTGAAGCCTATATTTGACTCACCTAGTCACATCACATGTAGCAGGACCTACTATCTCTCTAGTAGATGTTCATAGTTCCATTACAGAGAGGGTCGCGGGTGTGGGCACGGGGTCGTCACGGCCTGGTGGTGGTGATCGACTCGTGAGAGAGAAGGAAGCAACAGCGTGAGGTTTTTAAAGTCAGAAAAAAAACAGAAGGACCCGCCCAGGCGCCTAGGCCCGCCTAGCCACCGCCTAGACCCGCCTAGCCACCGCCTAGACCCGCCTAGCCACCGCCTAGGCCCATTTTTCGAATCTAAAGCAAAAGAAAAGAAGTCATAGCTATTTGAATGTCCCAAGCAGTGTTTTCAAAGGCATGCCTTCGCGCGAGTCGGAGCAAGGCGGCAGGGATTCGCCCGAGGCCGTCGGCTGTTTCCCGAGTTGCACGTTTAGCGCGGGGAAGGCGTGAGGAGGCGTTGCAAGGCGTAGCCAGGCGGCGCGAGGTGGAGCAAGGCGGAGCAAGGAATCGCCAGATCTGGAACCTTCTGAACCGGAAGAGATTTTGCTAGTCTGCAACTTGGCTGTGAGGAAGACGATCGCGTGGTTTTGTTTTCAGGGATAATGAAACGACGTCGTTTCAGTTTTAGAGTTTAAAACTTTAAATGAAATGACGTCGTTTCACTTGATATGTTTTGGAAAAAAAATACCGCACGTCTGTTTTATTATTATTTTTTTCCTTACCTTTATTCTAATAAACTTAAGGTAAGAAGATATTAAAATCTTTCTGTAGCTTTATTCTTCTTACTTTAAAAAAAAAAAAAACAAACTAATATATTAACACATGGACTTATATATATATATATATATATATATTGTATAGTACAATCCTATATATATAGTGAAAGTTACAATTAGTGTATAATTCATTACCATTAAATTTTATAATTTTAATTCATCGTTCATATGTACAGGTAAGAGGAAAGTCAAAAGCAAGGCCATAAGAACGATGCTTATGGATGAAGATGATGAGATAGATAAAGATCCTTCAACATTTGATAATGGGAAATATCCTTTTCAGATTGATACAGTTGATCAATATGATAGTGATGCTAGTTTGAATGATATTCGTGTTGACGAGTGGGATGAGTGAATTATGTTTTTGTTTTGATGTTGAATAAATATTTTATGTTTTGGGATTGATTATTATGCTTTGAATGACAATTAGTACTTATATTTGATTATATTTAAAAGATTGTTATGGTTCAATAAGAATTAGTTGTACAATTTAATTGTATTGTATTATTCATAAATTTTTCTTATTAAAATAAATTAATGTTCAAAAGGCTTACGCCTCACTGCTTCAAGACTTACATGACTAAAACGCGTCAGACTACTGTTCTGCTTGCATCTGAACATGCATAGGCCAAACCAAACTAGGTCTTATGAAAATTTGATATTGATTTCAAACAGGGGAAAGGGATTGGATAGAGTGTATGTGACATGTATAAGCCTCTGGATAGTACTTTCTTTAGGAAATTATATTGAGCACGAAATTCTTTGTTGCTCTAAGATAATTGTATGAATATATATTTCCAGTATGGAGTTTGTGATGCAATTGGAGTTCTCTCACAAACTAGCCATAATAATTTGAACGTTTTCTGATGGTTAAACAAATAGGATTGTCCTTGCTTGCTATTTCTTTTATCACCTACTGACCTCTATTTCTGTTTACTGTCTTATGCTGTCAGATTGAGATAACGAAGTTACATGAATTCGCTCAGGCCGCTTTTCGTGGATATAAGTCTCTGAACCGTAAGTTATTGATTCTGTTGATTATGTGAAAACCAAACCATTGCAGTGAAAGTGCTGATATGATATGCTTGAATGTGATTTTCATTTCCTTGCAGGTTTGTGCTCCAACAGGAGCTGGCAAAACAAACATAGCTATGATTTCTATTCTACATGAGGTATGCAAATGATTGCCTATTCTTGGGTCTCTATTCACATTTTTGTTAATCATTCTTTTTCTCTTACTACTTTGGCTTGATCTCAAATTCACACATTTGTTTTTTATTGTGTAAGAGTTAATCTGGGTTAATTGCATTGTTAAAATGGCATGGGAATGCCTATATTTGTTAACCATGTGTTTTAGTTAAGAAAATGTTAAGTCATCATGTGCAGATCACGTGCTCTCTGTTAAGTCTGTTAGTGAGAGTTAGCTGTATTTGTTAAGTTTGTTAGCGTGATATTAGGAGATGTGCACTGTACTAAAAGCTGTGCTTGTACTATTCGTTTACCAATAATCAGAAATACAGAATTACAACATTATTTCCTTTCTTGTTTTCTCTCTTCCTTCCTCTCTTGAAATCCCTAAATCTCATCCTCTTCTTCGGGCCAAAAATGGTATAGTTCAGAACAAACAATTCCCAGAGTATCAAGGTTATTTTACCTGTCTTCATGCTATTCCTGAATTAGATGAGCCTTCTAGTTTTAAGGTGGCCTCTTTTTCTTCTGAGTGGAGGCAAGCTATGCAAGAAGAGATTGATGCTCTTCAGATGCAAGGCACATGGCTCTTAGTTCCTAATCCAGGTGATAAAAATATTATTGGCAGTAAGTGGGTTTATAAAATAAAGAGAAATCCAGATGGTACAGTGGGTAGATATAAGGCCAGACTTGTTGCACAGGGATTCAGTCAAGAGCCTGGTTTTGACTTTGGGGAAACCTTCAGTCCTGTTGTTAGACACACAACAGTGAGGTTAGTATTAAGCATAGCTGCTATGAACCAGTGGAAACTACGACAACTTGATGTCAAGAACGCTTTTCTACATGGCGATCTTGAAGAAGAAGTTTTTCTGAGACAGCCTCCTGGTTTTGAAGATTCTACTCATCCTCAGTTTGTCTGTAAACTGAAAAAATCTTTGTATGGTCTTAAACAGGCTCCAAGGGCATGGAATGCCAAATTCACAGGTTACTTACCTACTCTTGGCTTTAAATCTTCACATTCAGATCCAAGCCTGTTTGTGCAGCATACTGGGAATGATATTATCATTCTACTCTTATACGTTGATGATATTATTATAACAGGTTCCAGTGATCAGTTGATTCAAAGAGTGGTTACAGACTTAAGTGAGGTGTTTGAAATGAAAGATATGGGGCAACTCACCTTTTTCTTAGGTCTGCAGAATTCCTATAATTCCTCTGGTGACATATTCGTGAGTCAAACTAAGTATGCCAAGGATCTACTACATAAAGCTGGCATGACTTCATGTAGAGCTTGTGCAACACCTTGTAAGCCACACACTCAAGTGTTACAGACTGATGGTGAGCCCTTGGCAGATCCTACTCTGTTTCGCAGTCTAGTAGGTGCTCTACAGTATCTAACATTTACAAGACCTGATCTGGCCTATGCTGTGAATCATGTGTGTCAATATATGCATAATCCTACTGAGGTTCACTATTTTTTGGTGAAGCGTATTCTCAGATATGTACAGGGTACATTAGAGTATGGCATCAGTTTTACAAAGGGTCCTTGGCAGCTTAATGCATATAGTGATGCAGACTGGGCAGGGGACATCAATACTAGAAGGTCTACTACTGGATCTGTAGTATTCTTGGGTAGTAATCCTATCTCATGGCAGTCCAAGAAGCAAGGCTCTGTGTCTAGGAGTTCAACAGAGGCAGAATACAGGGCCCTAGCAAACACAGCTGCTGACTTGTCATGGATTCGACAGGTTCTTTTGGATCTGAAGATGTTTCTGCCAGATGCTCCTATTATGTACTGTGACAACTTATCAGCACTAGCTTTAAGCTCAAACCCAGTATATCATTCTCGAATTAAGCATTTGGATACAGACTTCCACTTTGTGAGAGAGAAGGTACAAAGAAAGGATCTTATTGTGCAGTATATACCTACTGAAGAACAAATAGCAGATGTTTTTACAAAGGGGTTACACAGTCCCATTTTCTCACAACACTGTCTGCATCTTAGACTGAGGAGTTCAGCTGGGTAGGGAAAATGTTAACCATGTGTTTTAGTTAAGAAAATGTTAAGTCATCATGTGCAGCTCACGTGCTCTCTGTTAAGTCTGTTAGTGAGAGTTAGCTGTATTTGTTAAGTTTGTTAGCGTGATATTAGGAGATGTGCACTGTACTAAAAGCTGTGCTTGTACTATTCGTTTACCAATAATCAGAAATACAGAATTACAACATTATTTCCTTTCTTGTTTTCTCTCTTCCTTCCTCTCTTGAAATCCCTAAATCTCATCCTCTTCTTCTTGTCAAGAATATTGTCATATGAGCTGGTATTGTATATATTTTTTTGGGAAGGTTAGTGTGTTAAAGATATCAGCTTGCAAAATAAAGCAAGGAAACTAAGCTTTTGGCGGCCTTAGTTATTCGAGTCCTTTTATGTCACGGTGATGTACTCATAGTACTTTTCATGTTGAATTCAACCTATTTAGGTTTTTTTAAAAATTTGGAAAACCCGTGTATAGCCGCGCGGCTATACGATTTAAAAATAAATAATAAAAAACCCAGTATTCCCCCGCGGCTATACTATTTCTTTTTTTAAACCGAGTATCGCCATGCGGCTATACTATATATTTTTATATAAAAAATTGGAAAAACTGAGTATAGCCGGACGGGTATACTATTTAGTTTTATTTGGAAAATTACAACTTAAAAGTTCGGCCACTATATAATATTTTATTTATATTTTTAAATATATGTTATTTATATTCAATAATATGTGATAATTATGTGTATAATATGTGAATTTTGTACAAAATACTTGTATTAGACATGAAAGATACATACGGCTATACTATTTCTTTCTGAAAAATTAGGAAAAACCCCAGTATAGCCGCGCGGCGATACTATTTCTTTTTTTTTTTAAAAAAAAATTCGGGTATAGCCAGACGGCTATACGATTTCTTTTTTACAAAATTCTAAAAACCGCGTATAGCCGAACGGCTATACTATTGGAAAACCCGCGTATAGCCGCGCGGCTATACTAGTTTTTATAAAAAAAACCGAGTATAGCCAGACGGATATACTAAATTTTTTTTTAAAGGAAAACCGAGTATAGCCGCCCGGCTATACTATATCTTTTTTTTTAAAAAAAACCGAGTATAGCCGACCGGCTATACTATTCCTTTTTTTAAAAAATTATATAAAAATACCCTCCATTAGTTTATACTTTTTATATATATATATATATATATATATATATATATATATATATATATATATATTTATTTGGTATAGCCGCGTGGCTATACAAATACGTGTGTGTTTTATTCTGTAAAATTTCAGCAAATTACAATTTACCAACAGAAAAATGTTGTAGAGAGAAAAGAAACCAAATGAAAGCAATTGAGAGCATAGTCTAAAATATCGATAATATTGACGACATATCGAGGATATTATCGTTTTTTTCGGGTTACGGATATTTTGAAACGTATCCATACACATATCGTATAAATATCAATAATATCAATGATAATTTTGCTCACACTTCAGGAATATTTTGTCAAAATATCGCTATAATATCGAAAATATAGATGCAATGGAAAAAAGGAAAAAAAACACACAAAGAGCACACGCAAAGGGGATTTGAACCCCTACCATTTCACTCCTCCAATGCCTTAACAACCATGTCGCTTATGTTTTTGTGATAATATGCAAAGGAGAAACTCTATGTGGGATCTTACCATGCAATGTATAAAGTGTAAAATATTGTAGTAAATCATTATATATAAATGATTATGGTGTGTTTAATTTTCTTTCATTAATTACTACATATTTTCTATACTTACAGTGTTTGTTAGCTTGCTATATAATCAACTTTAATAAGTTAAACTCATCATGCAATGCATTTCCTTCCAATTTTTTGTGATAAACTAGTAGATATAATTGACTAAATAAATATCCTCCAAAGTTTCAATAAAAATTTCTAAGTTTTTCTTACAATTTCCGTGGTTTTTATTCAATTTTTATCGATATCGATAATATCCTGATATTTCCATCAAAATTTCCATATTTTTGGACTACCGATATTTCCGATACCATCGATATTTTAGACCTTGGTCGAGAGAAGAAGGAAAACATAAACGTGGGGAGAGATAAATTGTTGTGAGGGACCCAAGTGAAAGAGAGGAAATATGTGAGAGAATGAGCCACCTCGGAATTGTGTCATGTTGTATATATATATATATATATATATATATACAGTCCCGATCTCTTGGACTACAGGGGTCCAAGATATTTGTGGTCACTCACCGTTGGATGTAAATTCAACGGTTCACTTACTCCTGCACTTCTTTTAAGAAACTTTTTTAAACCATTGGATTAATATCCAACGGTGGGTGACCACAATCTCTTGGACTCCTGTGGTCCAAGAGATCAGGACTACTGTATATATATATATATATATATATATATATATTTTTTTTTTTTTTTTTTTTTTTGCCAACATTAGGTCCACCAAAAGTAAAAAAAAAACAGGGAAATAACTATTAAAAACTAAAAGAGTAAGTAACGTGTTTAGTCTTTTTTATTTCTTTAACGTGTTTAGTCTTTTTTTTATTTGTTTTTATTAATACAATAATTCTGTTTAGCCTCAAGAAATTCAAACTCCCTTTTCAAACTCACTTTTCACTACTACTTTATATTCTTGCTTTGATTTCCCCAACTTTGTAAAAACACTTCAGTCTCTAAATTTCTTTTTTTTTAAAATCATTTTTCAAGCTTCTTTTGTTGGAATGATGTTTAAAACATAAATTAGTGAATGAGTGTGAATCATGTGTAAATATTCTCAATAAGTTAAACATACAGATATTGTAATTTTTTTTTTTTTAATAAAGAAAGTCGATGTTCATTCCAAAGAAAGATTACAAAATTTCTTCAACTAGAATATCTCCAATAATATCGGGAGGGTCCCATGCCAGATGGAGGGTTCAATTAAAGATAAGGACTAATCTATGAGCCCCAACATTGGCCTCACGAAACAAAAAACCTAATTAGGTTAAACTAATTTCAAATAACTTAAAGTCACCATGAGTAGAGAACAAATTTCGAAACACAAATGCATTGTTTTAAGGGTTGTGATTTTCACTCTCATTTTCTCCTTATGCTTGTTTTTGTCCCTTGATTCCTCTTTGATGAACTCAATTCTAAAGGAGGAGTGCATTAGGAGAAAAGAGGAGTGTGAAAATCACTTCCCTGTTTCAAAGGACATATACGTTTTGATCTATTAAAGTGAAAGAAACCAAAAGAACAAGAATAACGTATTTTCACCCACCAAAAATCCAATTTCATTCCCCAGGCCTTTTCTCCAATATACAAATTAGAACCAATGAGAAGCTAACCGCAAATGTATACGCTTACAACTTTCATACGGTTAATCATATAGATAGAGGCACTAATGATGGTTGCTGATCTATTTCTTCTTCTTTTTCACATGGCTAGGGTTAGGGTTTGGGAATGGCGTAGAAGAAGGTAATGGAGAAGGGACAATAAGGGTATAATTGGGGTGAAACAAATGGAAGAGTATTTTTCAAAAATTGGTGTCGGGCAAGAGAAAGTAAGGTGGGCCAAGAAGTAGGAATTGGAGTGTTGGTGTTACTCGAGAACAAAACATAACAAAAGAATCCAACACCCAGCAAAAATTCTCTTCAACAATTTAATATAGATAAAGAGAAAAAAAACCACATGAAAAGCAAGAGACTAGTTCTAGGTATATATATGACAAAACTTGAAAATATATTATCTTTAGATTGCATTTTATGTACTTATCACGTGCACCACACCAAGCTGTGAATTAATATATCACGTGCACCACATAATAATATCACAAGTATGAATCTATGATCCAGAACAGCACCAACTCCACTTGAGTAATCACTGTTTATTGAAAAGTGGTATGAATACATACACATATATAGTATAGAGGACAACACAACTGTTTAATTAATCAAATTAAGGGATGATGTATGTAAACTGTTTGTTTGTGTTGTAAGAATCTAAGCTCATCAGCCATATTTCTTCAATTCTAAGATAATTAAGCAGACCCAGAACATCTGATTAGATGTTAACAACAATATTAGTAACACGTGCGATAGGTACTTGTGATTGGAACAAAATACGTGTGATTAGTTTTGTCCCCAAAAAAAAAAAAATTACGTGTGGCTAGTTAAATTATCAATCCAGAGGTTAATTAGAATAAAAAAGTAATGCCAGTTTAGCATTGTTGTGCTGTGAAAATAATCATTGTGAGAGAAAGCAGTTTGGCATTGGTAAACTTTTTGTTAAAAGTGTTGTTGGTAGTGATATCCGCATAATCAGAAAATGATTGCCGCATAATCATTAAATCCAGCGTCTCTTCAAAATTGATTCATGAATAATCAGGAAATGAAAGCACCTCATCAGCTGCTTTCCCCTATAGCTTTCTCTCACAACAATTTTTAACAATAAGTGATTTTCTCATAGTTTACCAAACGGGCTGGGCTTCCCAAATTTTTTTTTAAAATCACTTATCACCCCAAATAAGCAATACTAAACAGGCACTTAAAGCTCACATAATTAGTTAGGGAAATTTAAGGATACTGATTAATATTTTATTGTAGTTTGAGGTAAACTCTAACAAGCTTCTCAATTTATTTTATGAAAAATTGAGGATAGTTTTGGATTTGAAGTACAATTTTTGTCAGTTCAACCTTCTTTTGACTACTAATTCAAAAGGAAAAAAATAGAAGTTTAGAATTCTTAGATTTTTGTATGGTATAACTACGTCATTTGTTTTTTTCCTTATGGTAATAGTTTATAAAAGTCTACTGGTATTCAATTGTGGACTTTTAAAAAGTGAAATTGATACTTAGGTGACGAGGGGTAAATTTAACTAAACAAACAAGACACAACACCACAACAATCAAGAGAACACACAGAGCATGCCACAAGGTACCTGCATCCCTAGAAGATTATTAGTGACAACTTAGGCACTCAGAAGGACCCGTCAATCTAGGCATCCCCTGTGCTAGCAACAACTATGGTGAAAGTGTGTGAAGTCATCAATATCAAGTAAACAGCAAACAGCAAACAGCAAACAGCAGATATAGATGACTAGTCAACCACCAAGAACAGAAACCCAGATAAATTTACAGATATGCAAAACAGGTTTTGTTTACCCAGAAACCCACCATTGGGAAAAACTGGGAGTCATCAACCGACTAGGCAATCCACTAAGTAGAAAAAGATTCTTACAAAGGAATACAAGCAAGCTCGAGCAAAACCTAGATCTATTTAGGAAGATGAGCTTTACCTCCTTTGTGCAATCTTCTTCTCCAACTTAGCAAAGCTTCAAGCTTAGTTCTTCATGGCAATGGCAGCTCCTTCTCCAGCTCGTTCATCCCATGGCACTAGCTTGCAAGCTCCAACTCAAACCGAAACCAAACTTTGGATTCAAGGGAGAAAGACCAATTTCTTCAAGAAACCATACTCTTGAAGAAATCAGTCACGAATCCGATCTAGATCTATATGAGAGAATGATTTAAATAGCTAGATGCATATTCATATTTCAAAAGCAGTTTTTCAAAAAGAAATCAATTAGAAAAACTCATAGATGAAATATGTGGTTCACTCTTGAGGAAGAAGAAGAGAAAGATGGAAACCCAATCTTTCCAAAACTTCCATACAAAAGAGACGACCTCCAAATGAGGAATTTACTTGCTTTTACAGACAAAAGATTCCATTAGGTCAGACTGACACATGGCAGCAGAGAGAGAAAATAGAATAAGACAAAACAGATGGTTAACCAGCTGGAAATCGCACTGAGCAAAGATGACTAGTCATCTTTTATGAAAACAGTTTTAATGCATGATATGCAATGTATGATTTACCTTTGTCAAATTGCTTGAACCTCCATAGGATAGATGAGAGTTAAGAACACTTAGAGATGCTAAACTTAATCTATCCTTGAGCTTGATAAATACATATAAAAGTCCTATTACAAAATTGTCAAGGGAAGCCAAAAGAATTAATCAAAATTCATACATTAACAAAAAATCTCTAAAAATTTCATGATATCTAAAAAAATAATGACTTTTAAAGAATTGATTAAATGAGTAATTTTTGTAGAGTTTCAAGAAAAAATATTAGTACGAAAAGTCTGGCCAACACACTCAAGACTTCTATTGACTATATGATTTTTCTTTTTGATCAAATAGAAACTTCATTAGATAAACTTCAACAGTATAATTAACATGCTAAAAGCAAAACTAACACAGACAAAAGCCACACTAAAACTACTAGCCCATATCACCACAATTAGCCATAAGTCTAAATAAAGCCCACAAACTCAATATAACCAAAACCCTAAAACAACCCATGAGCCTAAACGAACCCTACCACCACCACCACCTGAAGAAGCGTCGTCTCGGCCACACCCACCCACCGCATCTGTAACAGATCTGGAGAAAATATAATTTCCAGCAATCTATCTGCGCATAAGAGCGAATAAATAAACGAAAACAACAACTTTGCCAAAGAATAATTGGGTGATTTGTAGGAAACTCCGTCATAGACTAAAACGGGTGATAGGGAATTTCAATCTAACTATGGCTTAGAAGAAACCACCACAAGAGGTTTTTTTTAAAATTCAAAATGCCCCAATGGACTTATTCACTAATCTGAAAAGAAAAGACGAGAAGAGAGGAGGGATAAGAGGGGCAATAATGCTTCTTCCTTCTACCCCCTCTATGAAATTTCCCTTTTCCCTTTAGAACTCAGAGATAGGGTGAGAGAGGGGCTAGGATTTAGTTCTATTGACTTTATGATTGATAAATATACAAATACATGGCTGTACTCAAGCCACGCAGCTCCGAAGCTACAGTCCTCCCTCCCTCCCATGTCACGATTCACGAATACGTAAATACGTTATGTACTTTTCATTGCTTTAATTCATGTTCATGCTTCTTCTTCTTTGTTTTTTTTTTTTTGGGGTCATAAAGGAAATTTCAAAGAAGAGCCGAAAGGGTAGAAGAAAACAATCCAATCAGAAATAGTAATGAGGGAGGGGGTTGCGCAACACAATTTTGATTTGGCATCTGACGTATGGTTATTGAGATTGACTTAATAACAATAGTCATTCTAGTGCCAATTAATTAATATTGTCTTTTTTTTAATTTTATAACAAAAAAAAAGTATATAAAACCCTGTAAACTCTATGCAAAAGTTTATGAAAGTCTATAATAAAGTATATCAAAGTCATTAAAACTCAAAAAGCTACAGGGTTTTGATGAATTAAGTTTTTAGTTTTTTATAATTATTTTCCTTAAATAAATAAATAAAATTAATTCAGTTAGAATTAGTTAATTAAATATATATGACATGTCACATGCCACATCATTTGAGAATCAAATTCGTGAATTTAGTGTCCCTTGCATATTATTGTTAAATAGCAAGTATAACACTCTAAAGAGAGTTTGATTTCTTAGTCGCCTTAGGCAACTATGAATACTAATTGCTGTAATGACTTTTTGTTCGTTCTTGTTTTTTTGGCACGAGTAATAACCTTTTAAACTTTTTCACGTCTAAATATTCAAATCTTAATGTTGACTCCACCAAAAAAAAAAGTAAAAGAAGAAAAGAAAAAATGAAGATCTAAGCCTTTCTTGACAAATACAACATTAAAAGTAAAAGAAAAAAATGAAGATCTAAGCCTTTCTTGACAAATACAACATGACTTCTCCTATAAATACCCTGCATGGTGTTGCCTTATTTTGTCACTAGAAAGCCACCATGGCCATCTCCTCTCCCTTGCTATACTGCTTTCTTTCTCTTTGGCTAGGCCTTGCTGTTCATCAGCTTGAAGCTTCCCACCAAGTTTACAGAAACCTTCCAACTTATTCCCAGTTAACTTCTTTACATCATCACCTAGTTAATGAACCTTACAGAACTGGTTATCATTTCCAGCCTCCCAAGAATTGGATCAATGGTATATCTTCCCTCATATATGACCTCTTTAATCTTCCTTCTCATTTTTTCATTTCATTTTTTTTTTTTATAAAAATGTTTCTTTCACTTTTCCTTAGCTCTAACAGCTCCTTTTTTTTGCTTCTTGTGTTTGTCATTGACTTATTCTAATTGTGGAACGAACAAATGGGTTTGTTTGGTTGCACAGATCCTAATGGTTAGTTTGTTTCTCCTCTTGTTCTGTTTCATTTCATGCTGCATTGTTGGCTTGGGTACTGTCTAATTTCAATGGTCCTAAGAAAGCCTTGTATTCTTCTTGTTGCAGGACCATTGATTTACAAGGGAATTTATCATTTCTTCTATCAATACAACCCCTTAGATGCAGTTTGGGGAAACATTGTCTGGGCCCATTCCACATCAACTGATCTTGTTAACTGGACCCCACATGATGCTGCTATCTACCCATCACAGCCGTCGGACATCAACGGCTGTTGGTCGGGTTCCGCCACGATCCTCCCTGGGGGCAAACCGGTGATGTTATACACAGGAATAGACCCCCAAAATCGCCAAGTTCAGAATTTGGCCTACCCCAAGAACCTCTCAGACCCATTCCTTAGGGAGTGGACCAAGATCCCACAAAATCCACTAATGGCACCCAGCCAAGCTAACCAAATCAATGCAAGCTCATTTAGGGACCCAACCACTGCTTGGCTAGGCCCAGATAAGAAATGGAGAGTGATCATTGGAGGCAAAACGAACCAAACAGGAGAAGCTATCCTATATAGGAGCAAAGATTTCCTTAATTGGGTTAAGGCCAAACAACCCCTTCACTCAGCAGAGAAAACTGGAATGTGGGAATGCCCTGATTTTTTCCCAGTTTCAATTCATAGCCAAAATGGTCTTGACACATCAAAAATTGGTCCTAATGTTAAGCATGTGTTCAAGGTGAGCTTGGACAACACTAGGCGTGAGTACTACACAATTGGGACATATAACATCGACAAGGATATCTATATCCCGGATAAGGGCTCAGTGGAGAGTGACTCAGGCTTGAGATATGATTATGGCAAATTTTATGCTTCAAAAACTTTCTTTGACAGTTCTAAGAACCGTAGAATATTGTGGGGTTGGATTAATGAATCTTCAACTGTGGAGGATGATATCAAGAAGGGATGGTCTGGACTTCAGGTACAGAATTAAATAAATAGCTTTATATGCATGCATGGTAATGTTATTTTTCCAGACAAATATTTGTGCGAATCTAGATTGTACAGTTTTAAAATGATCAACGATTTAGATTCACAGTTTGGCAAGCGTAAGTCCTCCTAACTACCCAATTAGGTCATCACTCAATACTATTTGAATGAACTTCTGCAGGCAATTCCAAGGACCCTTTGGCTTGATAAGTCTGGGAAACAATTGGTACAATGGCCAGTAGTAGAGATTGAAAAGCTACGTGAAAAAGAGGTAAAGTTGCCAAGCAGTGTACTCAAGGGAGGATTAGTGCATGAAGTACTTGGTGTCATAGCAGCACAGGTGTGGTAACTTTTTTATTTATTAAAAAAATTTCAATTCGGTAATGGCATTTTGCCACGTGTGTATAAAAGCACACCAACCCCACTAAATCACTCTGTTCTTGGTACTATATTTTACTCATTTTCCTACCCATTAGACTGAAATTACTTTTTCTAATTCGGTATCCTTAAATTTTGTTTTGTCATTTGTTTCACAGGCAGATGTAGAGATTACTTTTGGAATAAGTGATCTTAAGAAAGCAGAAGAGCTGGACCCAAGTTGGACAAACCCACAGCTTTTGTGCAGCCAGAAGGGTGCCTCAGTTAAAGGTGGTTTAGGACCATTCGGGTTACTGGTATTGGCTTCAAAGGGCTTGAAAGAATATACATCAGTTTTCTATAGAATATTCAAAGATCACAACAAACATGTGGTGCTCCTGTGCAGTGACCAAAGCAGGTATCTCTCTCTCTCTCTCTCTCTCTCTCAACCAAACTTCAAACTCTTAACTCTGTGTATTTGTTTGTTTGGTAGGTCTTCCTTAAATAAAGATAATGATAAGACCACTTATGGGGCTTTTGTAAACGTGGATCCTCTTCATGAGAAGCTCTCCCTAAGAAGCTTGGTAAGTTGCTGTAAACCAATTAAATATATATCAATTTATGTACTCTTTATTGAAAAGTCAGTCTGCCTATGTATAATGTATGTGATCATGACCTCCATGCACTGCGTTGGTGGGAAATTTCTTTTCAGTTTAAGAATCTCTTGGCGAACAGAAATCGCCATCAAACATTTGTGAATCTATGTTTTCCTTCAAAAAAGTACAAAGCATCTTATAACATTTTGACAGACACTGCTGCCTTTTCTGGTAAAAGGGTTCATCATACATGCACTTGACAGTCACTTTCCATGATTACATTATGCATGTTTCAGAAGATTCCTTGTGCATACTACCATCCAAGTGCTATGGCCACCTAATGAGATAAAAAATTCAGAACTCCTTTCCTTTTAATCTTTTATATTTCTAATAGAGAAATGCTACAGTCAATCGTGCTCAGCATGGACACATGACTAATTCATGACTATTGATCCATGTGGACTCAACATTGTAAGATTCACAAGCATCTTCGGCTAGAAATCACAGATGTGTGAGCACTCCTTTGTATTTTTGTTGTTTTTTTTTTTTTGAGAGAAACGATTTCAATTGAAGAGAAAAAACAAGTTTCAAAATTCCTCGATTAACACATCCTGAATGAGTCCAGGAGCATCCCAAACCCAAGAGGAAGTATTAGCCAGGGAGACTGTAAAACCAGCAAGCCGATGGGCCACTTTGTTGGCTTCTCTAGGAACAAAACAAATAGAAGCAAAAGACAACTCCTTAATCGAGAATCGAGAATCATTAATCAGCATACCCACACAGGAGTGATCATCCCTGGGGCCCAAAACAGCCTGAATAACCGACAAAGCATCAGCTTCCACCACAAACAGACCACTACCAAGATGTTTAGTACTCCTCTTTCTGATTAGAGTTTAGCATACACGCAAGGTGCACACATTCTTTTTTGGGCCCCAAACTCCACAGTTTTTTTTATATGAATGACTCATGATGGCTGCACATTTTACACTTACCATTCCATGCACCACTAGACCAACTTTATGCCATGGTTCCTTCTCTTCCTTATGCATGCGTATACTTTTTCCCTTTATCTTTTTTCTTTTGCCTATTTCATGATAATAAATTTGTGTCCTAACGCGTTTGAAATTCTGCATCTGATGCAGATAGATCACTCTATAGTGGAGAGCTTTGGTGGAGAAGGCAAGGCGTGCATAACAGCTAGAGTTTATCCCACATTGGCCATTAATGGCGATGCCCACTTGTATGCTTTCAATTATGGAACTGAAGATGTCAAAATCACAGGAAGTGCATGGAGCTTGAAAACAGCAAAAATCAATTGAAATATGAGTAGTGGAGAGTGCTCTTGGAAAGAGGATAAAAAATATGAGAGCTTAAAAATAAATTTTGTGCGTGTATGAACCGAAAATAAAAAAACTTGTGCGTGTCAGTTTTTCCTTTGGCATCATGGATTCCGATTGCGTCTCTGTATGTAGAAGTTCTAAATATTAAAAATATTTGCTTCTGCATAATTATTTAAGCTACTTCTCAATCGAGATTGCTGCAAATATTCCACTGCCACTAACTTTGAAACAGCACTGTCAGATTTTTTACTGCATAAGAATATAAAAAAAGCCTCCTTATAGGTGAGGAGTCATTCCTCATGCCTCAAAAACTCCACAACGAGGATGCAGAGGCTGCCGTTAACTTTGTATTCATGGGTTAAATTTAGGCTATTTATGATAAAAATTATCTTTCACGCATATATGAATTAAATGAGGCTTATTTTGGATGTGAGAGATGTGATTGGTAAAATATATAGTCTTGATATAAGAAATGTGGTTATCAATATGACGTGATTGTAAAAATATATGTTGCATTTGCTATATTTAACAAACAAACAATGAGGCGAAATGTGTAGCAATATACTTGGGGTTTCTAATGACATTAGACATTAATTACTGCCCTTGTCTTTCCTCATCATCCTCTGGTCCTTATCATCTTCCTCTTCTTCCTCATTGTCAGAGCAACAATGATACACAAGATTTGGAAAATGTTAACAACGCTTACCAGAAAAGGTAGTAGAAGAAGCAAAGCTAACTGTTGGAGTTGACAAGTAGTCAGGTCATTAACTCGTTAGTGATATACCTCAAACAAGGGCTAAATATTATTGGCAGAACAATAGGAAATATGAATTTAAGTTATAATAATTCTCAACAAAATTGTAATCATTAAATATACAACAAATTGACATGGAATTAATGTAAATCAATAAACACAAATGTGTAGAAATACTTACAACTTTAGCAATTGAGGCTTGCAAGAATCGATTTCGCCCATGCCCTTGTGCTCACAGTTCTATAGGCATCCATCTCCCATGATTCAACAATCGATAATTCTAAATTGAAGCACTTCAATTTAAGACTCTCACAAACCAATTATATGTTTGTATTCTCAAGACAAAATTAGGAAGAATTTAACAATAGAGTACTGGGGATACTCTTTGTTTTTCATGGGTAAGAACTCTCTTTATTCTATATCTCAAGTAGGTGAGGGTGTTTGGTTTATAATATAAAACTCATTACAACTCTTGTTTAAACATAAATAGCTTTTCATTTAAAAAGTTACAGACACAACTTTATGGAAACAAGACCACTTGATCATTTGAATCCCACCGTTTAATTATTAATAACTGCACTTTAAAGGATAACCAAGTGCAAAACAAATACTAAGACACACACAACACTTTTTTTTTTTTTTTTTTTTTTTTTAGGTGAGACCCAAGGGTATCCACCGCCGACAGCAGTGACTAATCCCTTTCGCCGCTGGAGCTCTCCCAATGGAGGTAAACAGCTAGCCACGAAATGCGCTCCATTCCCATGGGCGGGACAACAACACTTATTTTTCATTCACTAAAGAAATTAAATATTATAAAATAATATAAAATTTCCAACAATCCCCCACATGATGAAAAATTGAGAAGAAATTGAGAGTATTGGCGGAAAAGAGATGCATCTAAAGAGGTATCTTTTGGACTTGAACCTATCATAGTGAATACCTATCAGATTTACTTGGTGACGCAGTGGATACAATTAATGCGGTTGTTTTCATTTTGGTCCATGCACTGCGTTGGTGGGAAATTTATTTTCAGTTTAAGAATCTCTCTTGGCCACCAGAAATCGCCATCAAACATTTGAGAATCTATATTTTCCTTCGAAAAAGTACAAAGCATCTTATAACATAGTTAAAATTTTGACAGACACTGCTGCCTTTTCTGGTAAGGGTTCATCGACATCATATGTGCACTTGACAGTCACTTTCCATGATTACATATGCTTGTTTCAGAAGATTCCTTGTGCATACTACCATCCAAGTGTTATGCTATGGCCACCTAATGAGATAAAAAATTCAGAACACAAAAGGACTAAGTTCCTTTCTTTTTAATCTTTTATATTTCTAATAGAGAAATGCTACAGTTAGTCGTGCCTACATGGACACGTGACTAATTCATGACCATTGATGCATGTAGACTCAATATTGTAAGATTCACAAGCATCTTCTGCTAGAAATCACAGATGTGTGAGCAAATCCTCTTTCTGATTAGACTTTAGCATATATGCAAGGTGTACACATTCTTTTTTCGGCCCCAAACTCCACACTTTTTATTTTATTTTATATGAATGACTCATGATGGTTGCACATTTTACACTTACCATTCCATGCACCACTAGACCAACTTTATGCCATGGTTCCAAGAGCACTCTTCACTATTATTAAGCTCTCTCTCTATACTTTTTCCCTTTATCTTTTTTCTTTTGCCTATTTCATGATAATAAATTTTTGTCCTAACGCGTTTGAAATTTTGCATCTGATGCAGATAGATCACTCTATAGTGGAGAGCTTTGGTGGAGAAGGCAAGGCGTGCATAACAGCTAGAGTTTATTTATCCCACATTGGCCATTAATGGCGATGCCCACTTGTATGCTTTCAATTATGGAAAACTGAAGATGTCAAAATCACAGGAAGTGCATGGAGCTTGAGAACAGCAAAAATAAATTGACATATTTTTAATAGTGAAGAGTGCTCTTGGAAGGAGGAGAAGGAAAGCATCTTCGATCCTGAATTTGTAGTGCCTCTTCAGTTCAGATAATTAATATGAGAGAGAGCTTAATAATAAAATTTGTGCGTGTGTATATGAACCGAAAATAAAAAACTTGTGCGTGTCAGTCTTTTCTTTGGCATCATGGATTCCGATTGTGTCTTGGTATGTAGAAGTTTATGTTAAAAATATTTGCTTCTGCTTAAAGCTACTTGTCAATCAAGATTGCTGCAAGTATTCCACTGCCACTAGCTTTGAACAACAATTTCAGATTGTTTACCGCATAAGAACTACAGTATATAGCAAATACCCAAAAAATAAAAAACAAGTTTGGCTCCTTATAGGTAAGGAGTGATTCTTCTGTACACACTAATCACTATTTGACGTGTGTGCATAAATCGGTCTTGTTGTCCCTTTGGGGATCCCATTATTTATTTATTTTTTGTATGGGCTGAACTTTCATAGGCCAATGAGGAATGATTATTTACTTGTAAGGAGCCAAGTAGTGTTCATAGCACTTGTGAACTAAAAACTTTCGACTTTTGTACATATATAAGGATATAGGTTCTTGTAAAATCTTAATCTTTTTCTTGGGCCTAATATGGTGACCAATCAGATTTTCTATTGTTCTTATGTGCCCAAATAAAAGTACAGACTTTCATTTCTGAATATTCCTCACAAGGCATCATAATGCCATTGGTTTTAGTGTGGCTATTATTCTCCCCTGCCACAAATTCCAAGGGGTCTGATATGTTAGACAAGTGCTAAAAGCCAGATTATATGATATTAAATATGAGAAAGGGATGCATGCATGGTTGAGATATGAGAAATTTTATGCCTCAAAGACTCTACAATGATCCGAGGATGCATTGAGTCGGGATGTTACAATATGGAGGAAGCTTCGTCTTCAATACATCTCTCGCATCTCAGTGTGAAAATCGAGATCACAAATGTTCAGTGGCTGGTGGGGCAATAGACATAGACTTTGTTACCTTGTCACATTGGTCACTAACTTTGTGACTTTGTCATGCGTTCCTTTTTTTCTTATCTTTATTCGGTTCTCTTTTATAGAGCAAGATTTTTTCTCTCAAACACAAACACAAGCTGAACATACAAATGGCTGCCACCAGCACGCAGCAGGATCCTTCTCCGTCCTCTCACCGGTGCACTTATGATGCATTCTTGAGCTTCAGGGGCACAGACACACGCAAGGGATTTACTGATCACCTCTACAGGGCTTTGGAGGTGGCAGGGATCCACACTTTTAGAGATGATGATGAAATCGAGAGAGGAGCAAATATTTCAGCAGAGCTTCAAAAAGCAATACAAGAGTCTCGAGTATCCATCATTGTCTTCTCCAAGGACTACGCTTCCTCGAGATGGTGCCTGGATGAACTAGTGACGATCATGGACCGTAGAGAAACTAATGAGCACATGGTTATGCCAATTTTCTATGACGTGGATCCATCCCATGTCAGGAACCAGACAGGAATTTTTGAAGAAGCATTTGCCAGACACCAACAGCGCTTCAACAAGGAGATGGACAAGGTGGAGAAGTGGAGAAAAGCTCTCAGAGATGTTGCAGATTTGGGAGGGATGGTCTTAGGAGATCGGTACTTTTTCATTCCCAAAATGGTGGTTTTCACTCTATCTTTTGGATGCTTTTTAAAGTAGATTATAGTGAAGCTTTTTCTTTAATCTCATGGAGTTGTTAGACGGCAGCACTTCTGTTTTGAAAGTTCATTTGCTTAATATCATTCATTTCAACCTATGATATAAATATCAATTCTCTTCTATAAAATAAAAATAAAAATAATAAAGAAATAAGTTTCTTTTTTGTTGAAAAGAAATAACTTATTGTGCCTTGTGTATTTTGATATCAATAATTTATAGGTACGAGTCGCAGTTTTTCCAAGATATAGTTGAAATTATTGGAAATAAACTGGATCACACATGGAATAGGAGATTAATAGTCGATCCCTATGTAGTTGGAATAGATAATCGTGTGGAAGGCCTAAACATGTGGTTAGAAGATGGATCAAGTGATGTTGGAGTAGCTGTAGTCTACGGAATGGGTGGAATTGGCAAGACCACCATTGCCAAGACTGCTTATAACCAGAACTTCTATAAATTTCAAGGTAGCAGCTTTCTTGCAGATATTAGAGCAACTTCAAAACTTCCCAATGGTTTGGTTCACTTGCAGAGGAACCTTCTTTCAGATCTCCAAAAGGGGAAAGCAAAGAAAATATACAGCTTGGATGAAGGAATAACAAAGATCAAACGGGCGATACGTTGCAAAAGAGTTCTTATTGCTCTTGATGATGTGGACAACTTGGAACAATTCAATGCAATTCTTGGAATGCGAGAATGGCTTCATCCAGGAAGTAAAATAATCATAACAACTAGACATGAACATTTGTTAAAGGCTTATGAGAATTGTGCAATGTTTAAGGTGGAAGGGTTGCTTGAGAATGAATCACTTGAGCTTTTCAGTTGGCATGCCTTTAGACAACCCCATCCTGGCGAAGGTTACATGGATCTTTCAAGACCTGTACTGCAACACTGTGGAGGGGTTCCATTAGCTCTTAAAGTTCTAGGATCTTCTCTCTTTGGAAAAGCTGCAGATGTATGGAAAAATGCATTACAGAACTTGGATGTGATTACTGAAGGAAAAATTGAAAAGATTCTCAGAGTAAGCTTTGATTCTCTGCAAGATCATGACAAACGTCTGTTCCTCCATATAGCCTGTTTCTTCATAGGAAGACAAAAGGATTTTTCAACTACAGTCCTTGATGAATGTGGGTTTGCCACAAACATTGGAATTCAAAATCTGGTTGACAGATGTCTGCTGATAATTCATGGAAACAAGTTAACCATGCACCAATTACTTCAAGACATGGGAAGGGGAATTATTTGCGAAGAATCGCCTGAGGATCCTGGAAAACGAACTAGAGTGTGGAATAAAGATGCCTCTAATGTTTTGAGAAAATTAACTGTAAGAAATATCTTCTTTTACATCTATGTATTCGTAATTGTGTTGTGCATGTCACAAGTTACTTACCCAATGTTCTTATTTGTTACCAGGGTACAGAAACTATTAAGGGCCTCATGCTCAACATTCCTATGTTAATAAAAGATGAGTCTTCTAAGATAACATCCGGTGGAAGTAACAGAAAAAGATTCCATGTTGAAGATTATGATGGAAACTGTTCAAGCAGCCGACGTCGGCTTGGTTTCTTCTCCTGGCAGTCAATTAGTTTTTCTTCAACAAACTCATTTCCTGTATCAAATGAGACAGGTTTCAAAACCGAGGGATTTAGAAGGATGCACAATCTTGAACTCCTGTTGCTTGATAATGTAAAAATCAGTGGAGGCTATGAAGATTTCCCAAAAAATTTAATATGGTTGTCTTGGCGAGGATTCGCTTTAAAGTCTATACCAACCATTTTTCACTTGGAAAATCTAATTGCTCTTGACTTGCGGAACAGCAGCCTCCAACATGTTTGGAAGGGAACTAGGGTATGCTACTAATCTCTCTCTAGCTCTCTCTCTCTCTCACACACACTCACACACAGAGACAAATTCAAAGATGATTATATATTTATAGAAACTAATTACTTCTTTTTTAAAACAGTTTCTTCCAAGACTGAAAATCTTAAATCTCAGTCATTCACATGGCCTTGTGACAACCCCTGACTTGTCAGGATCCCCTAACCTCGAGAAATTAATTCTTAAAGATTGCATAAATTTGAAAGAGGTGGATGAATCCATTGGAGATTTGGAGAAACTTGTTTTCTTGAATCTAAAAGATTGCAAAAATCTCATGAAGCTTCCAATAAGAATTAGTATGCTGCGATCTCTCCAGAAACTTATTCTCTCTGGTTGCTCAAATCTTGTGTTGCCTGCCAGTATGATCGTTAAAAATCAGTCAGACTCTACACCTAGTGACATGAAGAAACTCAGTCTGTGGCAATTAATGCGATCATGGGTATTGCCAAGAAAAAATCTCCAACTTACCAATGCAAGTTTGCCACAGTTTTTAAAACGCTTAGATATGGCGTACTGCAATCTGTCAGAAATTCCCAATGATCTTCCTAGTAGCCTATCCTCATTGGAGTATTTGGATCTAGATGGAAACCCATTTTTGAGCCTACCAGTAAACTTGAATGGTCTTAGTAAGCTCCAGAGACTTTCGTTGGATAAGTGCCCAAACCTCGAAATGATTCCCGAGCTCCCACCAAGTGTAGAGAATTTGATCGCAACTAGATGTACTTCATTGAAAAGAGTGCTACTAAATTTACCAGACATGTTACCAACAATTAGATGTGCGGTTATGGCATGCGAGAATGTAGTTGAAATTCAAAACGTGCTCAAAACAAGACCGTTGAGAAGCGTCGACATAGAAATGATCAAAGATATCGGTCTGTTCAATTTGGAATCCATAGGAAGCACTGAAGTTGAAATGTACGACTACTTGACATGTACAGAAAGGAAGGGTCCTCTCCAGGTTCTCTCTCTCTCTTTCTCATGTATTGTATAGTTTTTTATGATGATTATTTTCTGTGGCCTGTAATATTTGAACATATATAAATCTCTCCATGCATGCATGAAACAGGGATTGGATGAATGTGGTATATTTAGCATATTCCTTCCTGGGAGCGAGGTTCCAGATTGGTTCCGCTACAAGTCGAGCATGGGTAACTCTGAGCTGTCTATAACTATACCTCCACATCTTAATTTGAAGATCCGAGGCCTAAATGCATGTGTTGTGTATGCACGAGGAAATAAGTTTCGTGAAGAATATAAAATTGACACGTGCGTTCCCATTCTTCACATCAGTAATGAGACCAAGGGTCTTAAGTGGACCTATGTGCCAGTCACAATAGGGTTTCCAAAAGAGAAGGAACATATGTTATGGCTTAGTCATTGGCGATTCGCAATCGATGAATTGGAGGGTGGGGAAGAAATACGTGTTTCGGTTAGAGTAGATGAAGATGCTATGTTGATAAAGGAATTTGGAATCCAGCTTGTGTACGAGCAGAATAATAATGAGGGTACTGTAACTGAAGATATAACCACTATGTTCCAGCATGAAACAACTACACCTTCGAACCAGAATCACGTCATTGCTGGAGATGTGTCAGCATTAGCATCAAGGTTTCATAAAAATAATAAGGTGGGTGAATACTTTATTTGTAATCATAATGGATGGTATCCTGGATGTTTTATGTATAAATATACATAAGTATACATGCATTTTTGTTATATAGTATGTTTGGATATGATAACCACACATATGAATTTTTGTAATATTCAAACAAACATGTTAGCCAAAAATACAATCTTAAAGTAATATAATATATACTCCTATGTTTAGTATACATGTATATATGAATATTTGTATGTTGGACGGCACTTAAATATAACAAATAAGAAATGAAACATATATAGGACCTATAAACTAAAAAAAATGCAATTAAAATTATAAATCATAAAATATTATTGTAAATTCAGAATTTTTGGTAAACAATCGGAAAAATCAGATCGGATAGGGTTCTGAGAACTTCCGGAATTTTCAGATCGGAATTTCGGAATTTTCAAAATTTGCAGATTCCAATCCAAATTTTATCGGAAATTTCGGATTTCGGATGTATCGGAGTCAAATTTTTTTGGAAATTTTCGGACTGAAATCGGTTAGAATCGGATTTTCAATCCAATTTATTGCCCTATCCATATACGAATCAAAGTTTGAGTTGGAAAAGCTGCAGATGTATGGAAAAGTGCATTACAAGTGAACCATGCACCAATTACTTCAAGACATAGGAACAGTGGTGGATCCAGGATTCATCAGCCATGGGTCTTAGTGTAAAAGTTGGAAAATATTTTTTAGACGAAATAGGATTGAAAAATTAAAGCCATAGCACTTTCATTCCTAATCAACCAACAACAAAAAAACTAATCAAAACACAAAACCCTAATCAATTAATCAAAACACAAGCCTTAATCAATTAATTAAAATACTATCAATAAACCATTAATGAAAACACAAATCTCATATAATAAATCAAACAAATTTCGATTTCAATTGAATTAAAAACTTTATATACCATCATCAATCAATTATAAACTCTAATCTAAATAACAATAGCAATCAATTAAAGCAAGAGAGCGTAGCGTTTCTCATAATTATTTTACTCATCAGTGACTGAGTGAGAGATGAAATGAAACAGTTTTTCCTTGTTCTTTGGTGGTATTTCCCTATTACTCTGCAAATACTCAGTTTGCAAGAAAAACCGTAAACATATCTTAGACAGAGAAAGAAAGAGTGGACCTTTGGATGTTGGTGGGCAAGAGGAGCTCTGTTTCTGGTCTTGAAGAACAGCCATTTGGCTCTCTAACTTTGCGCTGCGCACAGCAACACAGCAACGGCGCAAGGTCACCTGACCCCTCTTGTCCCTCTGTGTGTCCACCCCTGCATAGGAAGGGAATTATTTGCGAAGAATCACCTGAGGACCCTGGAAAACGTAATAGAGTGTGGCATAAAGATGCCTCTAATTTATACGTATGTATTCATAATCGTCTTGTGCATGTGACCTAGGGTCTTATGTGGACCTATTGCCCTCCTTTGTTTAAGCAGGAGGGGCTAAAGACGGATATTGTGTTTTTTTAGGGTGTTCTTCAAAAAAGTGCATTTCAAATTTCCTGTAAATTTCCGTATTAATTAATAAGTTAATTCGCCGATTGGGTTGTTCAAACAGGTATTCTAGTTGAGCAATCATTTGAAACTTCGTAACACCTTTACATAACCATATTTCGCCTGAGAGTGACTGGGATGGAATCCGAGCCAACTTGGGGTCTAGCTCTGTAGTGGAAGCTGAGCTGTGGGGATTTACAGCCGATTGTGTTTAGCTTGGGATTCAAGGTGCAGGCTCCTTGGGGTTGAATGGGATTGTAGTTGCTTTGTTGCTCTGATCAAATTCTTCTTCTTATTCTTCTTCAGCTTCTCTGTTAGCAACTTTCATCTCCTCTTCTTCGTCAGCTATCAAGACATTTCCGCTTTCGAGCAAGCACTCAGCCATTCAGCCTTTTCAGTTTTGCACCCGTTCAAATTCTTGGAGCAGAGAGAGTGAGAGAGGTGGAGAATATTGAACAACATTCGATTTGGGATGGTCCATTTTCTTCCACAGTGTCTGAGTCGGGAATTTCATCGAACAGTTAGCGAGCATAGTTACTGATCCACCCTTGCCCGCTTTTGTGTTGTGAAAACGTAGCTCTGCTCTTTGGTCATCATTAGCTTGGAATCCAAGTCCTCATGGAGATAAGTCAATGACACTCCTCTTGACTTTCCTTAGTATTTGCATCGATCCAACCCTACTTTTCTTATCTGTAATCATGCTTTACATTTGGAAGGGAACCAGGGTATGATACTAATCTCTCTCTCTCTCTCTCCACAAGTTTATGTATCATTATATGTACTCAACCAAACTAATTGCCATCTTTTTCAAGCAGTTTCTTCTAGGACTGAAAATTCTTAATCTCAGTCATTCACATAGCCTTGTGACAACCCCCGACTTGTCAGGAGTCCCTAACCTTGAGAAATTGATTCTTAAGGACTGCATAAATTTGGTTGTGATTGATGAATCCCTTGGAAACCTAGAGAAACTCATCTTCTTGAATCTAAAAGACTGCAGAAGTCTCATGAAGCTTCCAACAAGAATTAGCATGTTGAGATCTCTTCAGGAACTTGATCTTTCTGGGTGCTCAAAGCTTGTGCTTCGTACCAGTACGACTGCTGCTAATCACTTACACTCTACAACTAGAGTTAGGAAGAAATTAAATATGTTATCAGAAAAAATATGGCAATCGATATGGTTGTGGAGGTCATGGGTATCACCAAGAAATAAGCTTGAATCAGCCAGTTTGTCCATGGAAATCTGGCCACATTGCTTAGGAACCTTAAGTCTGGCTGACTGCAATCTGTCAGAGATTCCTGGTGATCTTAGTATCTTGTCCTTGTTGAAGCATTTGAATCTAAGTAGAAACCCAATTCTGAGGCTACCAGAAAACATGAACGGTCTTATTATGCTCCAGACTCTTGAGATACAAGGTTGCACAAAGCTACGCACTCTTCCAAAGCTCCCACGGAGTCTAAGAAAATTGCATGCAAGTTATTGTACATCACTTGAAAGAATAACGAATCTACCAAACATGTTTGAATCATTGGATTCAAGTCTTTGGAAATGCAAGAAGTTAGATGAAGTTCAAAGCTTGTTCAACATAAAACCATTGGGAAGGGTTGACATAGAAATGATCAGTGATATGGGCCTGTTTAATTTGGAATCCACAGGAGGAAGTACTGAAGTTGAAATGACCAACTACCTGACATGTACAACAAGGAAGGGGCTCTCTCTCTCTCTCTCTCTCTCTCTCTCTGTTTGAATAATTAACTTGTCATTGTAACATATGATTTATATGAAACAGGCACTGTATGAATGTGGCATAATTAGTATTTTTGTTCATGGAAACAAAATTCCAGATTGGTTCACCTACAGGAGCATGGGTAATTCTGTTTTGTCTATTATTCTACCTTCACATCTTAATCTCAAGATCCGAGGGTTAAATGTATGTGTTATGTATTCCCGAGATTGGTTCACCTACAGGGGCATGAGTAATTAATGAGACAATAGGAGGCAGCTATCATGCATTCTTGAGTTTGAGAGGCAAAGATACACGCAAAGTGTTTGCAGATCACCTCTACAGGACTTTGGAGCTTGCAGGGGTACACACACACACACTCTCTCTCTCTCTCTCTCTCTCTCTCTCTCTCTCTCGTTATTATCACTATGAATTATATGACCTGGTGCATATGAGGGAGAGAGAGAATTGGGGGAGGCAGAGACGTGTGAAATAATTCAATAGGGTTTAGGTTTTTTATTTTTTATAATTTAACTAAAGAAAAATATAGAAAATATTATCTCCTTAAAAAAAAACTAATATAATTTTAATGAGGTGGTTGTCCATATCAACTGCCATATAAGATGGTATTAAAATGTGGTAGATTTATGTGGTAAGCATAGAATTACCCTTATAAAAGTCAAAGCCTTTGGAATCAGAAAATGGAAAAAAGAAAAAAAAAACAAGGTGAAAGCTGGGAATCCTAAATTCCTAATTTGTTTGTCCACACGGCACGGGTATTCAAGAATAAAATAAATAAATAAAAAAATTTCTTCCTATTTTGTTTAAGAAAAGGATGAAATAAAAACTTTTGGCTTTGAAGGAGAGAAAAAGACAGCTGACTACACTCTGCAGCAGTGCACATACTTAAATCTTTAAAAGCCGCTTTCTCTCTTTGTAATCTCCGCCATATCCAAATGGCTTCCTCAGCTCCTCTCTCTCAAACCAAACCCTACCAAAACCTCCATTAATCCCCACAACTCCTTCATCTTCCTTCTCTCTCTCTCTCTCTCTCTCTCTCTCTCTCTCTAGCTATATATCTACAATGGCTTCAACGCCTCCACACTGTTCAATTCAATCACAGCGACAAAGCCGTATCAAACCCACCGATACCCACAAAACCAGCACCTAAAATCTCAGCGCCAGAGCCGTCAAAGCAGCCTTTGCCTTTACTATCCCAAGCACCACGCACTGCCGCAAAAACACCCACTGCCACACCCACTTCCTCCTTTTCCTCTCTCTGCCCACTCCCTCATCCAAAATCCGATCTTGTCACCTCTTTTTCGGGCCACCGCTCCACCCGATTCGTCTCCAAAATGCACTTGGGCCGCCCCAAAACTACCATGGGATCCTACCGCTCTCCGCTCGCCGAGGAGGCCCTGCACCAAGCCGTCCAATTCGGTAACGACGATCTTGCTCTTGATAATATAAGGGGTAAGGGTGTGCTATCAAATAGTGATCAAGATATAACAATCCAACAGGAAGCATCTCCTTGGAGGCAGAATGTGCTTGGTGGAGATGTGTCTGTGTCTGCTTCAAAGTATCAACTGCAGACGGGCAAATACTTTCTTTGTAATTATAAGGATCAATATCAATTCAGATTTAGCTCTCATCTTGATTTTCAATAGGAGCCTAAGACCTCCTTCACTTTTTGTTTAGGCTGGACGATGATTCCATTTGTTCTAAATATGAATTTTTGCACTGATCTTTGTGTCATTGGCGGTTTGCAAACGTTTCATATTGTGTATGAAAGACGGATAGGTGTGACGAGCTGCACCATAAGTTGGGACTGCGTTTAATTTCTTTTATTTGAACAATTTTTCAAGTTATTATTATGTAAGGTGTTGCAAAGACGGATAGGTATGAGCTGCACCATAAATTGACTGCAACTTTTCTTAGGCGCTGAACTATGCATGTGCGCTTATCCACGAAGATATTCGTGTTTCGATGCCGGCTCAAGAAATGCCCATGAAACAGTTCTCTAACAGCATTCACGTTGGAATCCCATGGCACTTTTGCAGTGTGTTGCAGTGTGTGTTTGAGAAAATGCTCCTACCCCATCCTAACTTTGACGAAAAAAAAAAATTTAACATTTGACTGAAAAAAGAATTAGTAGTAAACCAAAAGGAGAAAATTAAAAGCAAACCACAAGTACCAATTGTGACTTTTGGCCTTCTTTCTTAGCATTGAAGTTTTCTTCTTCAGCTTCTCTGTTAGCATCTCCCGCCTCCTCTTCTTCATCAACTTTCAAGACCTTTCTGCTTGAGAACAGCAAAAATCAATTGAAATATGAATAGTGAAGAGTGCTCTTGGAAGGAGGAGAAGGAAAGCATCTTCGATCCTGAATTTGTAGTGCCTCTTCAGATAATTAATATGAGAGAGAGCTTAATAATAAAATTTGTGCGTGTATGAACCGAAAATAAAAAACTTGTGCGTCAGTCTTTTCTTTGGCATCATGGATTCCGATTGTGTCTTGGTATGTAGAAGTTTATGTTAAAAATATTTGCTTCTGCTTAAAGCTACTTGTCAATCAAGATTGCTGCAAGTATTCCACTGCCACTAGCTTTGAAACAACAATGTCAGATTGTTTACCGCATAAGAACTACAGTATATAGCAAATACCCAAAAAATAAAAAACCAGTTTGGCTCCTTATAGGTAAGGAGTGATTCTTCTGTACACACTAATCACTATTTGACGCGTGTGCATATATTGGTCTTGTTGTCCCTTTGGGGATCCCATTTTTTATTTATTTTTTGTATGGGCTGAACTTTCATATATAGGCCAATGAGGAGTGACCATTTACTAGTAAGGAGCCAAGTAGTGTTCATATAGCACCTGCGAACTAAAAACTTTCGACTTTTGTACATATATATAAGGACATAGGTTCTTTGTGAATTCTTAATCTTTTTCTTGGGCCTAATATGGTGACCAATCAGATTTTCTATTGTTCTTATGTGCCCAAATAAAAGCACACTAACTTTCATTGCTCAATATTCCTCAAAGGCACCGTAAGGCCATTGGTTTTAGTGTGGCTATTATTCTCCCCTGCTACAAATTCCAAGGGGTCTGATATGTTAGACAAGTGCTAAAAGCCCGATTATATGAGAAAGGGATGCATGGATGGTTGAGATATGAGAAATTTTATGCCTCCACAATGATCTGAGGATGCAAAGGTTGCCGTTAACTTGTACTATATTATTCAAGGGTTAAATTGGCTATTAATGATAAAAATTCTCTTTCACACATGTATGAATTAAAGGAGGCTTATTTTGGACGCGAGAGATGTGATTAGTAGTATATATAGTCATGTAGGCTTATTTTGGACGTGAGAGATGTGATTAGTAATATATATAGTCATGTGAGAGCATCCGCAATGATGCTCTCTATTTCTTAACTAAAATTTAGCTAAAAATATAAGAAAGCTATTTTAGGAGCTTTCTAAAAAATTTCAACTCCAACCATACTCCCTAATTTGGAGAGTCATAAATGATATAACTCTTTTTTGATTGGTCAATCTCTATTAAAAAATAAACTAAAAAATAGTTAGCATTAAATAAAGGTTTGAAATACTTATTAAATAAGACAGCATTAAATTATAGAGAGCCACTAGGAGTACTTTCTCTCTCCTCAAATTTAGGAGCTCCTAGAGGACTCCCTATTTTAGGAGGTGGATAGGGAGCATGGTTGGAGTTGCAATTTTACAATTCCTCCCTAAAATTTGTCTAAGGAGGTGGTTTAGGGAGCCCATTGCGGATGCTCTGATACAAGAAATGCGGTTATCAATATGATGTGATTGTAAAAATATATGTTGCATTTGCAGTATTTAATAAACAAACAATGAGGCTTAATGTGTAGCAATATACTTGGGGTTTCATATGACATTAGACATTACTGCACTTATCTTACCTCATCATGCTCTGGTCCTTATTATCACATCCCGGATCGGCTTTGCCGTAGCACGATATTGTCCGCTTTGGGCCCCCCCTCTCTGGCCTTCACGGTTTTGTTTATGGGAGCTCACGACCAACTTCCCAGTGGGTCACCCATCCTGGGATTACTCTGGCCCCCAACTCGCTTAACTTCGGAGTTTCTACGACTCCGAAGCCAGTGAGCTCCCAAAAGGCCTCGTGCTAGATGGATGCGGGCATGCACATATAAGGCATATTACCCCCACTCCGTTGGTCAATATGGGATCTTACAATCCACCCCCCTTAGGGGCCCGACGTCCTCGTCGGCACACTCGCACCACACGGCAGAGTGGCTTTGATACCAAATTGTCACATCCCGGATCGGCTATGCCGTAGCACGATATTGTCCGCTTTGGGCCCCCCCTCTCTGGCCCTCACGGTTTTGTTTCTGGGAGCTCACGAGCAACTTCCCAGTGGGTCACCCATTCTGGGACTGCACAAGGCCTTTTGGGAGCTCACTGGCTTCGGAGTCGTAGGAACTCCGAAGTTAAGCGAGTTGGGGGCGAGAGCAATCCCAGGATGGGTAACCCACTGGGAAGTTGCTCGTGAGCTCCCAGAAACAAAACCGTGAGGGCCAGAGAGGGGGGGCCCAAAGCGGACAATATCGTGCTACGGCAGAGCCGATCCGGAATGTGACACTTATCATCTTCCTCTTCTTCCTCATCTTTAAAGCAACAATGATACACATGATTTGGAAAATGCTAACAACGCTTACCAGAAGGTAGTAAAAGAGGCAAAGCTAACTGTTGGAATTGACAAGTAGTCAGGTCATTAACGCGTTAGTGATATACCCCAAACGAAGGGCTAAACATCACATATGTGACTGTGATGCCCAAAAGTAAGGGTAATTATCGCTGGAAGTAGCCACCACCCATCTTACCCCCTTTAATTAATGTTTGGCATCTCACTGACCCTCACTTTCCAAAAAAAAAAAAAACTTTGCCCATTACAGTTAATTCCCTTAAAAACTCAATCAAAACACGAAAAAAAAAATTATGCATGAAAATCTAAAGGGATTTTTATAGAAATGTTACATGAACTTATACATCAGTTTTTATTTGTTATCTTAAAGAAAAATTTAAGAGAAATATCACCTTAATTTTTCAAAATCCATGATTTGTTATTTGACTTTAACACCATCCAATTTTTCATCCATTTTTATGGGTATTTTAGTATTTCCATTTTCAATGATTTGTAAAAATGGAAAATTCATTATAAACATCTTTTAAACAATTAAAATTGACCTTCTTCCCCTTCATCCTCTCTCTACAATGGAACAATTACCCTCCACACATAAATTTTCTCAGCCCACCCAAATAAAGGCGAAACTAGGAATTTATATAGGGCTTTTTTTTTTCTCTTGCTTCTATATTATAATGGATTGTTTATACCACACATGATCAAGCCCACTTCGGACCACAAGGCCCAACTAGCCCAACTAGCCCAATAAGCCCATAAAGTGCCTTCGGCCACGAAGTACCTTCATCTTGGAAAAGGTGCTACAAGGCAGATAGTGGCCAAAGACACGTGGCGGCCTCACAAGCCATACCATGAGTCCCACATCGAAAAATCACGCCAAGATATCTCATACCCTTGCCTATAAAAAGGATGCTTGCCCTATTACGCAAGTAATGACAATTTGACCACTAAAATCATACTTGTTTATTCCACCCTTATCTTACTTAAGCTTTAGAGAGCCTACAACTGGTACCACACTGGTGTCGAAGCATTCACCTTTGTCTTCCCTTTTACAGGTCATTCCGTGTCTATCGAAGGTCCACGAGCGAACAAAGGCGCAGACATTGCTAAAGGTTTCACCTTCAGCCATCAACCCTCATATTTTATCTCTAAATTGGATTCAATCTTGCCCGTCCATTTTTGAGCATCAACATAGACTATTTATCTTTGTAGTATTAATAATTACTGAAAAAATAAAAGCTCTTTCTCTGACATTTCTACAAAAATCCCAAATGTAAATTTAAATCTCCCCACTAAAGCAAAAACTACATTTACATGTCTAGAATATGTGGATGTGACATGTACATCCCCAAAATGCATCTTTGTAGTATTAATAATTCCCAAAAAATAAAATAAATGTTAGTTAATTTACTCCGTCAATTTTCCTTAGTCCGTTAGTTTTTGCCCTTCTTCACTGTTCAATTTCTTCTCTTCCACTCCAACAGTGAAAATTTTCTTCCCCTTGAACCCGCTACCATGCCTGCCAATCATCATTTACAAGAAAATCAGATACTTGACTACCAGCCATTTGAGCGGGTTAGGGAGGAACAGGATACACAATTCCTCAACAAGAATATCATGCTGTCAATGGGTTAGTTCCTCCTTTGCCACTCCATTACAGGTTTTCTTTCTAGAGAGAGAGATCATAGTGGTTGCTAATAAATTCCCACATTTGGCATTTCTTTCAATTTTTCTAATAATTCAATTTCTGGAAGTTCTGCCCTTTTCTTAATTCCCATCCAAAATTATTTTGATCATCCAATCTTTCTTTGTTTTGAATCAAATTTTGTAGGGTTTTTATTTAGGATGGGTTCCAGACCAGAGTAATATTTCTGATTATTTCAGTGACACGTCCAACAATGGTTTTTCTAGAGTTGCTCAAAACGGGGAGTTAACAGCTCCGAATGGTGAATTATGTGCACATGTTGAATATTTCCACATAACTTAAGGTAGCTTCTTCTTGAATAAGTCTCCCGTCGCAGTCGTATTTGATGGTTGCTGAAACAATATGGATATTGACTTTTATCATTATATATGTATAATTTCGTTATTATCCCTCCATTCCTATTGGCATATAATATTGGATTTTTCATGCCTTTCAATTACAAACTGAAAAGTATAAGTTCTTCATCCATTCATTTTAATTAGAGAGTTTTTCGTAATGGCTGCTTCCAAGGATGCTTGTTCCTCCTCTTACCGGTGCAGCTATCATGCATTCTTGAGTTTCAGGGGCGAAGATACACGCAAGGGCTTTACTGATCACCTCTACAGGGCTTTGGAGCTGGCAGGAATCCACACTTTTAGAGATGATGATGAGATTGAGAGAGGATCAAATATTGCAGCAGAGCTTCAGAAGGCAATACAAGAGTCACGAGCATCAATTATTGTCTTCTCCAAGGACTACGCTGCCTCGAGATGGTGCTTGGATGAACTTACAAAGATCATGGAACGTAGCAAAACTGAGGGACACATGGTTTTGCCAGTTTTCTATGCTGTGGATCCTTCCCATGTCAGGAACCAAAATGGAACTTTTGCAGAGGCATTTGCAAGACATGAAGAGCGCTTCAAGGATGAGATGTACAAGGTGGAGGAGTGGAGACGTGCACTTAGAGATGTTGCCGATCTTGGAGGAATGGTTTTAGAAAATCGGTAATTTCCCAAAAATTTATCACTCTGTCACCTTTTTAATTTCAAAGTGTTAGCTTTTTTATGTGAATTTTTCACTTATCTAAACTATTTGCTAGAGATGACCTTTTCGATAGATTATTTTTTAAAGAATTAAAGAATTTTTCACAAAATACACACTTACTAATTGTGATTTATATATTTTGATATCCATAATTTTATAGGTATGAGTCACAGTTTATCAAAGAAATTGTGGAAAAGATTGGAAATAAATTGGATCACAGAGCATTAAACGTTGCTCCCTATGCAGTTGGAATAGATAAGCGTGTGCAAGGCCTAAACAGATGGTTGGAAGATGGATCAAATGATGTTGGTGTAGCTGTGATCTATGGGATGGGTGGAATTGGCAAGACTACCATTTCCAAATCTGCTTATAACCTAAACTTAGATAGATTTCAAGCTAGCAGCTTTCTTGCAGATGTTAGAGAAACTTCAGAACAACCAAATGGTTTGGTTCGCTTGCAAAGAAAACTTCTTTCTGATATCCAAAAGGGGAAAACAAAGAAAGTATATAACATGGATGAAGGAGTAATCAAGATCAAGCATGCTGTATGTTGCAAAAGAGTTCTTATTGTTCTTGATGATGTTGACCATTGGGACCAATTCAGTGCAGTTCTTGGAATGCGAGAATGGTTTCATCCAGGAAGTAAAATCATCATAACAACTAGACAGGAATATTTGCTAAAGGCTCATGAAGTTAGTGAAATGTTTAAGGTTCAAGAACTGAATGAGTATGAATCACTTGAGATTTTTAGTTGGCATGCCTTCGGACAAGCCCATCCTGTTGAAGGTTACATGGAGCTTTCAAGACCTGTAGTACAACACTGTGGAGGGCTTCCATTAGCTCTTCAAGTTTTGGGATCTTCTCTATCTGGAAAGAATGTAGACGTATGGCAAAGCGCAATAGAGAAATTAGACATGATTCCTCATGGAAAAATTCAAAAATTTCTTAGAATAAGCTTTGATTCTCTAGAAGATGATCATGACAAACATTTATTCCTTCATATTGCCTGTTTCTTCATAGGAAAAGAGAAGGATTTTACAATTACAGTACTAGACAACTGTGATTTTTACACAAGGATTGGAATTCAAAATCTAGTTGATAGATGCCTTCTGAAAATTAATGGAGAAAACAAGTTGGTCATGCATCAAGTACTTAGAGACATGGGGAGGGGAATTGTTCGCGAAGAATCACCTCTGGACCCTGGAAAACGCAGTAGAGTATGGTCTAAAGATTCATCTAATATTATGAGAAAATTAACCGTAAGAAGCATCCTCTTCATACGTATGTATTCATAACTGTACTGTAAATGTGTACAACTTACTTAACCATTTGTTCTGATTTGTTAGCAGGGTACAGAAACTATTAAGGCTTTCAAGCTCCAGATTCCTATGTTCATAGAAGACGAGCCTTCAAAGACAATATGTAGTGGAAGTAACAAAAAGAGATGCCATGCTGAAGATTATGATAGTAACAAAAAGAGACGTCGGCTTGGTTTCTTCTCCTGGCAATCAATTAACTTTTCCTCAACAAGTTCAGTTGTTGTATCAAATGAGGTGGACTTTAAAACAGAGGCATTTAGAAGAATGCACAATCTTGAAATTCTCCTGCTCAGTAATGTTAATATCAATGGAGGCTATGAAGATTTTCCAAAACATTTAATATGGTTATCTTGGCGTGGATTCCCTTTAAAATCAATACCAGCCAATTTTTATTTGGAAAATCTAGTTGCTCTTGAGTTGCAAAATAGCAGGCTGGAACATGTTTGGAAGGGAACCAAGGTATGATACTAATCTCTCTCCTTCTCTCTCAACAAAAAAGAAACGCACACACAGACACAGAAGTTTAGGGATTGTTACGTATTCTTAGAAACTAATTACTGCTTTTTGGAACAGTTGCTTCCAAGACTGAAAATCCTTAATCTCAGTCATTCACATAGCCTTATGACAACCCCCGACTTGTCAGGACTGTCTAACCTTGAGAGATTAAATCTTAATGGTTGCATAAATTTGGTTGAGATTGGTGAATCCATTGGAAACCTAGAGAAACTAGTGTTCTTGAATCTAAAGGACTGCAAAAATCTCATTAAGCTTCCGACAAGTATTAGCATGTTGCGATCTCTTCAGGAACTTATTCTTTCTGGTTGCTCAAAGCTAGTGCTTCATGCCAACACAACTGCCACCTCTACTGATACTGATATGAAGAAACTCGTTCTGTTATCGACTACTTCATGGCAATCAATCTGGTCGTGGTGGTCGTGGGTGTTACCAAGAAAAGTTCCTGAAAGCCGTTTCTCATTGGGAAATTTACCACATTTCTTAGGACGCTTAAGTCTGGCTTACTGCAATCTGTCAGAAGTTCCCACCGATCTTTGTATCCTATCCTCGTTGCAGTATTTGAATCTAAGCGGAAATCCAATTCTGAACCTACCAGAAAACATGAACGGTCTTATTATGCTCCAGACTCTTCTGTTAGAGAACTGCAAAGAACTGCAAATGCTTCCAGAGCTCCCACCAAATTTAAAGAGCTTGCAGGCAAGTTTTTGTACATCGCTGAAAAGAGTAACAAATGTTCCAAACAAGTTCAGATCATTGGAATTAATGTTTTACCAATGTATGATGTTAGTCGAAGTTAAGAGCTCGTTCAATATAAATCCGTTGAGAAACATTGACATAGAAATAATCCAAGAGATGGGGCTGTTCAATTTGGAGTCCATTGAAAGTGCTGAGGTGGAAATGATCAACTACTCGACAAATACAACCAGGAAGGGCCCCCTTCAGGTTCTCTCTCTCTCTCTCTCTCTCTCTCTCTCTCTCTCTCTCTCTCTCATGTATAATTATAATGATGAGTATGACTTGATTTCTGTAGCCTGTAATTGTTGAACCATATGATCTCCATGATACAGGGGCTCTATGAGTGTGGCATATTTAGCATTTTCCTTCATGGAAGCAAGATTCCAGATTGGTTCAGCTACAGGAGCATGGGCAACTCTGTGTTGTCTATTATCATACCTTCACATCTTAACCGAAAGATTCGAGGCTTAAATGCGTGTGTTGTGTATGCTCGTCATCCAGATAGGGGTCTTGGGCTTCAAAGCCAACACTTTGTTAAAGTCAGTAATGAGACCAAGGGTCTTAAGTGGACCTATTCCGCAGTCACAATGGGTTGTCCAGAAGAGAATGAAGATATGCTATGGCTGAGCCATTGGTTGTTTGACAACAATGAATTGGAAGGCGGTGAAGAAGTACGTGTTTCGGTGGATATGGAGTATGGTTTCTCGAGAAAGGAGTTTGGAATCCAGCTTGTGTATGAGCAGGAAAATAAGGGTAAGGGTGTGCTATCAAATAGTGATCAAGATATAACAATCCAACAGGAAGCATCTCCTTGGAGGCAGAATGTGCTTGGTGGAGATGTGTCTGTGTCTGCTTCAAAGTATCAACTGCAGACGGGCAAATACTTTCTTTGTAATTATAAGGACCAATATCAATTCAGATTGAGCTCGGAGAACCCAGCTCATCTTGATTTTCAATAGGAGCCTAAGACCTCCTTCACCTTTTGTTTAGGCTGGACAATGATTCCGTTAGTTCTAAATATGAATTTTTGCACTGATCTTTATGTCATTGGCGGTTTGCAAACGATGAATTAGAGACTGGGGAAGAACAGAAGCAGCAGCTCCCTATACCCCGCGGGGGAAAACGTTTCATATTGTGTATGAAAGACGGATAGGTATGACGAGCTGCACCATAAGTTGGGACTGCCTTTTTTTTCTTTTATTTGAACAATTTTGTAAGTTATTATTATGTACGGTGTTGCAAAGACGGATAGGTGTGAGCTGCACCATAAATTGACTGCAACTTTTCTTAGGCGCTGAACTATGCATGTGTGCCTATCGACGAAGATATTCGTATTTCAATGCCGGCTCAAAAAATGCCCATGAAACAATTCTATAACAGCATTCACGTTGGAATCCCATGGCACTTTGGCAGTGTATGTTTGAGAAAATACTCCTACCCCTTCCTAATTTTGACAAAAAAAGATTGAACATTTGCGTGAAAAAAAAAATTAATAGTAAACCAAAAGGAGAAAATTAAAAGCAAACCACAAGTACCAATTGTGACTTTTGGCCTTCTTCAGCTTCTCTGTTAGCATCTCCCGCCTCCTCTTCTTCATCAACTTTGCTTTCGAGCAAATGCTCAGCCATGTGGCCTTTTGAGTTTTACACCCTTTCAGATTCTTGGAGGCAGAGAGAGCGCAAGGTTTCAATCCAATTGAAATTTGAGCATGGCGGAGACGGAGAGCAACTATAATTATCAACTAGAGGTGGAGAATGCACAACTTTTAATTTGAGAGAATGGTCCCAAATGGTCCTCATTAGCTCTGACTTGAAACTTTCATGGTCCATGGAGATAAGTCATCAACATTGACTTTGACTCCACTTGGCTTTAGTTATGTTCCATCTTTCTTATATCTTTATCTGTTTTACATTTGTATAAATTAATATTTGTTTTGGATCAAAATGAAACTCACATGACTTCTAGTCCACTGGCTGTTGTTTTTCATTTATATTCTTAGTATATTAATCGGTCATACACATTATTTAACTATTCATCAAGTACTTGACCACTTTTTCCATTAACTAGTTTTCACTCCATGAATCATTTAGTCAGTTTGTTTGAACATTATATTCATTTGCATCACAAGTGAGCATACTATAGTCCATTTATTATCTATATTCTTGAATGACCATATTTTTCATCCTTGCAATTTAGTCTAACTCTTAAATTTTCAAGTAGGTTAATGTTGAAAAATATAAAGTCCCATATCGGAAACTTGACTAAATAAATTATAACTTATAATAAGTGGTTCCGCTCATAATAACACCAAAGGTCTTTTGTGATAAAACCTTACTACACTTTGTAAGTGGTTAAATTGAGCACAATATCGGTGTTGCTAGTAGTAGACTGTTGGCTCGTCTCTATGAAATTCAACATGGTATCAGAGCAGTCCTTGTATCAAAATGAAAAAAAAAAACAGAAAATAGTATAAATTTATTAGTTTCTCCCTTAAACTTCAGAATGCACCAATTTTGTTTATCCGTTCTTACAGATGTCCAGAATTAGATCATTCCGGTCACAATTTCGGATGGAGTTTTCCTGAAGTCATATAAATTATGTTCCTTTCTTCCTCATTTTATGTTACATATAGAGGAAGCTTCGTCTTCAATACATCTCTCGCATCTCAGTGTGAAAATCGAGATCACAAATGTTCAGTGGCTGGTGGGGCAATAGACACTGACTTTGTTACTATATCACTTTCGTCATTAATTTTTTGACTTTGTCCATGCGTTCCTGTTTTTCTTATCTTTATTCTGTTCTCTTTTATAGAGCGTCCCTTGTATCAAAATGAAAAAAAAAAACAGAAAATAGTATAAATTTTAGTTTCTCCCTTAAACTTCAAAATGCACCAATTTTGTTTATCAGTTCTAACGGATGTCCAGAACTAGATCATTCCGGTCACAATTTCGGATGGAGTTTTCTGAAGTCATATAAATTATGTTCCTTTCTTCCTCATTTCATGTTACATATATAGAGGAAGCTTCGTCTTCAATACATCTCTCTCATCTCAGTGTGAAAATCGAGATCACAAATGTTCAGTGGCTGGTGGGGCAATAGACATTGACTTTGTTACTCGATCACTTTGGTCATTAACTTTGTGACTTTGTCCATGTGCGTTCCTGTTTTTCTTATCTTTATTCTGTTCTCTTTTATAGAGCGATATTTTTTTTTAATCTCAAACACAAACACAAGCTGAACATACAAATGGCTGCTACCAGCGAGCAGCAGGATGCTTCTCCGTCCTCTCACTGGTGCACTTATGATGCATTCTTGAGCTTCAGGGGCACAGATACACGCAAGGGATTTACTGATCACCTCTACAGGGCTTTGGAGGTGGCAGGGATCCACACTTTTAGAGATGATGACGAAATCGAGAGAGGAGCAAATATTTCAGCAGAGCTTCAAAAAGCAATACAAGAGTCTCGAGTATCCATCATTGTCTTCTCAAAGGACTACGCTTCCTCGAGATGGTGCCTGGATGAACTAGTGACGATCATGGACCGTAGAGAAACTAATGAGCACATGGTTATGCCGATTTTCTATGATGTGGATCCATCCCATGTCAGGAACCAAACAGGAATTTTTGAAGAAGCATTTGCCAGACACCAACAGCGCTTCAACAAGGAGATGGACAAGGTGGAGAAGTGGAGAAAAGCTCTCAGAGATGTTGCAGATTTGGGAGGGATGGTTTTAGGAGATCGGTACTTTTTCATTCCCAAATGGTGGTTTTCACTCTATCTTGGATGCTTTTTAAAGTAGATTAGTGAAGCTTTTTCTTTAATCTCATGGAGTTGTTAGATGGCAGCACTTCTGTTTTGAAAATTCATTTGCTTAATATCAATCATTTCAACCTATGATATATATATATCAATTCTCTTCTATAAAATAAAAATAAAAATAATAAAGAAATAAGTTTCTTTTTATTGGAAAGAAATAACTTATTTTGCATTGTATTTTTTATATCAATAATTTATAGGTACGAGTCGCAGTTTATCCAAGATATAGTTGAAGTTATTGGAAATAAACTGGATCACACATGGAATAGGAGATTAAGAGTTGATCCCTATGTGGTTGGAATAGATGATCGTGTGAAAGGCCTAAACATGTGGTTAGAAGATGGATCAAGTGATGTTGGAGTAGCTATAGTCTCTGGGATGGGTGGAATTGGCAAGACCACCATTGCCAAGACTGCTTATAACAAGAACTTCTATAAATTTCAAGGTAGCAGCTTCCTTGCAGATATTAGAGCAACTTCAAAACTTCCCAATGGTTTGGTTCACTTGCAAAGGAACCTTCTTTCAGATCTCCAAAAGGGGAATGCAAAGAAAATATATAGCTTGGATGAACGAATAACAAAGATCAAACGGGCGACACGTTGCAAAAGAGTTCTTATTGCTCTTGATGATGTGGACGACTTGGAACAATTCAATGCAATTCTTGGAATGCGAGAATGGCTTCATCCAGGAAGTAAAATAATCATAACAACTAGACATGAACATTTGTTAAAGGCTCATGAGAATTATGCAATGTTTAAGGTGGAAGGGTTGCATGAGTATGAATCACTTGAGCTTTTCAGTTTGCATGCCTTCAGACAACCCCATCCTAGCGAAGGTTACATGGATCTTTCAAGACCTGTAGTGCAACACTGTGGAGGGGTTCCATTAGCTCTTCAAGTTCTAGGATCTTCTCTCTTTGGAAAAGCTGCAGATGTATGGAAAAATGCATTACAAAACTTAGATGTGATTATTGAAGGAAAAATTCAAAAGATTCTCAGAATAAGCTTTGATTCTCTGCAAGATCATGACAAATGTCTATTCCTCCATATAGCCTCTTTCTTCATAGGAAAAGACAAGGATTTTTCAACTATAGTCCTTGATGAATGTGAGTTTGCCACAAACATTGGAATTCAAAATCTGGCTGATAGATGTTTGCTGATAATTGATGGATTCAACAAGTTAACCATGCACCAATTACTTCAAGACATGGGAAGGGGAATTATTCGGGAAGAATCGCCTGAGGATCCTGGAAAACGTACTAGAGTGTGGAATAAAGATGCCTCTAATGTTTTGAGAAAATTAACTGTAAGAAATATCTTCTTTTATGTCTATGTATTCGTAGTTGTGTTGTGCATGTCACAAGTTACTTACCCAATGTTTGTTACCAGGGTACAGAAACTATTAAGGGCCTCATGCTCAACATTCCTATGTTAATAAAAGATGAGTCTTCTAAGATAATATCCAGTGGAAGTAACAGAAAAAGATTCCATGTTGAAGATTATGATGGAAACTGTTCAAGCAGCCGACGTCGGCTTGGTTTCTTCTCCTGGCAGTCAATTAGTTTTTCTTCAACAAACTCATTTCCTGTATCAACTGAGATAGGTTTCAAAACAGAGGCATTTAGAAGGATGCACAATCTTGAACTCCTGCTGCTTGATAATGTAAAAATCAGTGGAGGCTATGAAGATTTCCCAAAAAATTTAGTATGGCTGTCTTGGCGAGGATTCGCTTTAAAGTCAATACCAACCAATTTTTACTTGGAAAATGTAATTGCTCTTGACTTGCGGAACAGCAGCCTCCAACATGTTTGGAAGGGAACTAGGGTATGCTACTAATCTCTCTCTAGCTCTCTCTCTCTCTCTCTCTCTCTCTCTCTCTCTCTCTCTCTCTCTCTCTCTCTCTCTCTCTCTCTCTCTCTCTCTCTCTCTCTCTCTCTCTCTCTCTCTCACACACACACACACACAGAAATTTAAAGATGATTATATATTTATAGAAACTAATTACTTCTTTTTTAAAACAGTTTCTTCCAAGACTGAAAATCTTAAATCTCAGTCATTCACATGGCCTTGTGACAACCCCTGACTTGTCAGGATTCCCTAACCTCGAGAGATTAATTCTTAAAGATTGCATAAATTTGAAAGAGGTGGATGAATCCATTGGAGATTTGGAGAAACTTGTTTTCTTGAATCTAAAAGATTGCATAAGTCTCATGAAGCTTCCAATAAGAATTAGTATGCTGCGATCTCTCCAGAAACTTATCCTCTCTGGTTGCCCAAATCTTGTGCTGCCTGCCAGTATGATTGTTAAAAATCAGTCAGACTCTACACCCAGTGACATGAAGAATTTCAGTCTGTTATCTGCAGTTAAATCGTGGCAATCAATCCGATCATGGGTATTGCCAAGAAAAAATCTCCAACTTACCAGTGCAAGTTTGCCACAATGTTTAAAAAGCTTAAGTATGGCATACTGCAATCTGTCAGAAATTCCCAATTGTCTTAGTAGCCTATCCTCATTGAAGCATTTGAATCTAAGTGGAAACCCATTTTTGAGCCTAAACATGAATGGTCTTAGTAAGCTCCAGAGTCTTTTGTTGGATGGTTGCACAAACCTCGAAATTCTTCCCGAGCTCCCACCAAGTGTAGAGAGATTGCAAGCATGGGAATGTACTTCATTGAAAAGAGTACTTACAAACTTTCCCAACATGTTATCAATGGGACATGAGGTTTTTAGATGCGAGAATTTAGTTGAATTTCAAAACGTGTTCAAAACAAGACCGTTGAGAAGCATCGACATAGAAATGATCAAAGATATCGGTCTGTTCAATTTGGAATCCATAGGAGGCACTGAAGTTGAAATGATCAACTACTTGACACGTACAACAAGGAAGGGTCCTCTCCAGGTTCTCTCTCTCTCTCTCTCTCTCTCTCTCTCTCTCTCATGTATTGTATAGTTTTTTTATGATGATTATGATTTTCTGTAGCCTGTAATATTTGAACATATATGAATCTCTCCATGCATGCATGAAATAGGGACTGGATGAATGTGGTATATTTAGCACAGTTCCTTCCTAGGGAGCGAGGTTCCAGATTGGTTCTGCTACAAGTCGAGCATGGGTAACTCTGAGCTGTCTATAACTATACCTCGACATCTTAATTTGAAGATCCGAGGCCTAAATGCATGTGTTGTGTATGCACACGGTAAGGTTCTTGTTGAGGAATTGAAATGTTTCCCAGGTCGTTCCCTTTCTTCACATTAGTAATGAGACCAAGGGTCTTAAGTGGACCTATTTGCCAGTCACAATAGGGTTTCCAAAAGAGAAGGAAGATATGTTATGGCTTAGTCATTGGCGATTCGCAAATGATGAATTGGAGGGTGGGGAAGAAATATGTGTTTCGGTTAGAGATGAAACCGATAGTTTCTGGACAAAGAAATTTGGAATTCAGCTTGTGTACGAGCAGAATAATAATGAGGGTACTGTAACGGAAGATATAACCACAATGTTCCAGCATGAAACAAATACTCCTTGGAGCCAGAATCATGTCGTTGCTAGAGATGTGTCAGCGTCAGCGTCAGCATCAAGTTTTAAGTTGGTTAATGTGGGTGAATACGTTTGTTGTAATCATAGTCATATAGGAGTCGTCTCATACATAGACATATAGCATAAGCATCAAAGTTTGAGTTGGAAAAGCTGCAGATGTATGGAAAAGTGCATTACAAGTGAACCATATGCACAAATTACTTCAAGACATGGGAAGGGGAATTATTTTCGAAGAATCACCTGAGGACCCTGGAAAACGTGGTAGAGTGTGGCATAAAGATGCCTCTAATGTTTTGAGAAAATTAACTGTAAGAAATGTGCTCTTTTATGTGTATGTATTCATAATCGTCTTGTGCATGTGACCAAGGGTCTTATGTGGACCTATTGCCCTCCTTTGTTTAAGCAGGAGGGGCTGAAGAAGAATATTGTGCTTTTATAGTAAACTTATTTTATATGCCTGAATTATTTTATATTAATACATTATGCCTGAATATGCCCTAAGGTGCTTGTTTTGGTTGTTATGAGGAGCCTCTTGATTTGATTCAGGACGTCATGTTAGAGGGATCAATGATGTTGTTAGCTTTGTGAAATTTTAGCAAGTAACCAACATCTTGACATGTTAAAGACTCTTAGAATTCCATCCGAGCACTCCAGAGGGCATCGAATGGCGATATTTCTAAATCTTCACAACAACAAAAAGGCTAAAATCCTAAGGGTGTTAAAAAGAAAGTGCAGTTTTCAAATTTCGCCTGAGAGTGAGTGGGATGGAATCCGAGCCAACTTGGGGTCTAGCTCTGTAGTGGAAGCTGAGCTGTGGGGATTTACAGGCGATTGTGTTTAGCTTGGGATGCAAGGTGCAGGCTCCTTGAGGTTGAATGGGATTGTAGTTGCTTTGTTGCTCTGATCAAATTCTTCTTCTTCTTCTTCTTCAGCTTCTCTGTTAGCATCTTTCATCTCCTCTTCTTCGTCAGCTATCAAGACATTTCCGCTTTCGAGCAAGCACTCAGCCATTCAGTCCATTTCAGTTTTGCACCCGTTCAAATTCTTGGAGCAGAGAGAGTGAGAGAGGTGGAGAATATTGAACAACATTCGATTTGGGATGGTCCATTTTCTTCCAGCAGTGTCTGAGTCGGGAATTTCATCGAACAGTTAGCGAACATACTTACTAATCCACCCTGGCCCGCTTTTGTGTTGTGAAAACGTAGCTCTGCTCTTTGGTCATCATTAGCTTGGAACCCAGTCCTCATGGAGACAAGTCGAATGACACTCCTCTTGACTTTCCTTTAGTATCTGCATCGATCCAACCTTACTTTTCTTATCTGTAATTATGGTTTACATTTGCATATGATATTTGTTTTGGGTTTTAAACTGAAGACTCACACTCAAAAAGACTCAAAATTAAAGTTCCCATTTCCATTTTTTTTCCTAAATAATTACAATGCAGAAGGCATTCACACAATTTCAAGACCACCAACTAATCATCAAATACTTAAAAAGTTTTCAATTATTTATCTTTCAGTCTATATCATAAATATTTAGGTGGAATTGGCCTCTTATTCATCAGTCAATACACAGACAAATAAATTGTTTACATCTGTGCATGAAAAAAATTGTTTGTCTTACCGAAGCAGCTTCCTCGTTGACTTGACCTCAAAGACAAAAAGCACAGAGGAAGCTTCCTCTGGATTTGCATATAATACTGGGTACTGCCTCTCACAAACACAAACTACATATGTGAACTCTTCCTGATCCATTATTATTACTAGACAAAGATCGAGTGCTTCCAAATGGCTGCTATAATAGCTCAGCTGGATGCTTCTTCCACCTACCGGTGCACTTATGATGTGTTCTTGAGTTACAGAGGCGAAGACACACGCAAGGGGTTTACGGATCACCTCTACAGGGCTTTGGAGCAGGCTGGATTCCACACCTTTAGAGACGATGATGAGATCAAGAGAGGCGCAAACATTGCAGCTGAGATACAGAAAGCAATACAAGAATCACGAGTATCGATAATTGTCTTCTCGAAGAACTACGCTTCCTCAACATGGTGCTTGGACGAACTTGTGAAGATCGTGGAACGTAGAAAAGCCGATGATGGACTCATGGTGATGCCAGTTTTCTATGATGTGGATCCATCCCATGTTAGGAAGCTGACTGGTAGTTTTGCAAATGCATTTTCTGGACATGAAGAGCACTTCAAGGAGGACATTCACAAGGTGGAGGAGTGGAGAAGAGCTCTTAGAAATGTAGCAGATCTGGCAGGGATGGTCTTAGGAGATCGGTAATTTCATTCCCAAAAACTTCTTACTCCATGGTTGATTTTTATTCTAAAGTATTTGCACTTCTCTAATTCCTCGACATAGTTTTTGGAAGGTATTTATATATTCGTCAACAATTAAGCACACTTCATTAGAATTTAAATGAATAATAACAGGAATCCTAGCTCAAAACAGCTACAATATGAAAACAAATTGCAAGTGTGCCTGTTGATTTAGTGTAATATTAGTGAAGTTTTATATATGGAATTAAGGTTGGATTTTTCTTGTATTTTCTTTCATGTAACTAAGTAGCAGTTTGAATTAGAAGATTCAATTGCTTACTATCCTATGCTCAATTGACAATAGCATGGGGGCTATCTTTCATTTCAATTGATGATATATCATCCATTGCATTCTTCTAACTATAAACTCGCACACAAGCACACAAACACTCAAACACTTAATGTATACTGTGATATCAACCATTTATAGGTACGAGTCGCAGTTTATGCCAAAATATTGTTGAAGAGATTGAAAATAAACTGGATCACACAACACCGAACATTGCTCCCTATGTGGTTGGAATAGATAATCGTGTGCAAGGCATAAACATGTGGTTGACAGATGGATCAAATGATGTTGGTGTAGCTGTTATCTATGGGATGGGTGGAGTTGGCAAAACCACCATTGCCAAAGCTGCTTATAACCAGAACTTTGATACATTTCAAGGTAGCAGCTTTCTTCCAGATGTTAGAGCAGCTTCAGAACAACCTAATGGTTTGGTTTGCTTGCAAAGAAAACTTCTTTCGGATATCCAAAAAGGGAAAACAAAGAAAATATACAGCATAGATGAAGGAATGAGCAAGATCAAACATGTTGTGCGTTGCAAAAGGGTTCTTATTGTTCTTGATGATGTGAACCACTCTGAGCAATTCAATGCAATTCTTGGAATGCGAGAATGGTTTCATCCAGGAAGTAAAATTATCGTAACAACTAGACATGAAAATCTGTTAAATGATCATGCAGTTTATGCAATGTTTAAGGTTAAAGGATTAGGTGAGGGTGAATCACTGGAGCTTTTCAGTTGGCATGCCTTCAAACAAGCGCATCCTATCAAAGGTTACATGAACCTTTCAAGATCTGTAGTACAACACTGTGAAGGCCTCCCACTAGCTCTCCAAGTTTTGGGATCTTCTCTATTTGGAAAAAGTGTAGATCTATGGCAAAGTGCATTACAGAAGTTGCACGTGATTCCTGACGACAAGATTCAAAAGATTCTTAGAATAAGCTTTGATTCTCTAAAAGATGATCATGACAGGAATTTATTCCTTCATATTGTCTGTTTCTTCATAGGAAAGAAGATGGATTATACAAGTACAGTACTAGACAATTTAAATTTTTACACAAGGATTGGAATTCAAAATCTAGTTGATAGATGTCTAGTGGAAATTGATATAGACAACAAGTTAATCATGCATCAATTACTTAGAGACATGGGAAGGGCAATTATTCGTGAAGAATCACCCGAGGACCCTGGAAAGCGTAGTAGAGTGTGGCATGAAGATGCCTCTGATGTTTTGAGAAAATTAACTGTAAGAAACTTGCTCTCTTTTATATTTGTGCAATGCTTGTGAACTTGTTACTTACCAGATGTTCTGATTTCGTAGCAGGGAACAGAAACTATTAAGGGCCTCATGCTCAACCTTCCTAGCGAGGCAATATTTAGTACAAGTAACCAAAAGCGGTGCCATGTTGAAGACTTTGATGGAAATTGTTCAAGACGACGTCGACTTGGTTACTTCTCTTGGATATCAATTAACTCATCCTCAACAAATTCAGCTGCTGCATCAAATGAGGTAGACTTCAAGGCAGAGGCATTTAGAAGAATGCACAATCTTGAACTTCTCCTGCTCGATAATTTAAAAGTCAGTGGAGATTATGAAGATTTTCCAAAACAATTAATATGGTTGTGCTGGCGAGGATTCCCTTTAAAATCAATACCGGAAAAATTTTATTTGGAAAATCTAGTTGGTCTTGACCTGCGAAATAGCAGCCTACAACATGTTTGGAAGAGAACCAGGGTATGATATAAATCTCTCTCTCTCTCTCTCTCTCTCTCTCTCTCTCTCTCTCTATACACAAGTTTAGGGATCATTATATACTCAACCAAATTAATTTCCATGTCTTTCACAGTTTCTTCCAAGACTGAAAATTCTTAATCTCAGTCATTCACATAGCCTTGTGAAAACCCCCGACTTATCAGGAGTTCCTAACCTTGAGACATTGATTCTTAAAGACTGCATAAATTTGGTTGTGATTGATGAATCCCTTGGAAACCTAGAGAAACTCATCTTCTTGAATCTAAAAGACTGCAAAAGTCTCATGAAGCTTCCAACAAGAATTAGCATGTTGAGATCTCTTAAGGAACTTGATCTTTCTGGGTGTTCAAAGCTTGTGCTTCATACCAGTATGACTGCTGCTAATCACTTACACTCTACAGCTAGAGTTAGGAAGAAATTAAATATGTTATCAGAAAAAATATGGCAATCGATATGGTCGTGGAGGTCATGGGCATCACCAAGAAATAAGCTTGAATCAGCCAGTTTGTCCATGGAAATCTGGCCACATTGCTTAGGAACCTTAAGTCTGGCTGACTGCAATCTGTCAGAGATTCCTGGTGATCTTAGTATCTTGTCCTTGTTGAAGCATTTGAATCTAAGTAGAAACCCAATTCTGAGGCTACCAGAAAACATGAACGGTCTTATTATGCTCCAGACTCTTGAGATACAAGGTTGCGCAAAGCTACGCACTCTTCCAAAGCTCCCACGGAGTCTAACAAAATTGCATGCAAGTTATTGTACATCACTTGAAAGAATAACGAATCTACCAAACATGTTTGAATCATTGGATTCAAGTTTTTGGAAATGCAAGAAGTTAGATGAAGTTCAAAGCTTGTTCAACATAAAACCATTGAGAAGGGTTGACATAGAAATGATCAGTGATATGGGCCTGTTTAATTTGGAATCCACAGGAGGAAGTATTGAAGTTGAAATGACCAACTACCTGACATGTACAACAAGGAAGGGGCCCCTCCAGGTTCTCTCTCTCTCTCTCTCTCTCTCTCTCTCTCTCTCTCTCTCTCTCTCTGTGTTTGAATAATTAACTTGTCATTGTAACATATGATTTATATGAAACAGGTACTGTACGAATGTGGCATATTTAGTATTTTTGTTCATGGAAACAAAATTCCAGATTGGTTCACCTACAGGAGCATGGGTAGATCTGTTTTGTCTATCATTCTACCTTCACATTTTAATCTCAAGATCCGAGGCTTAAATATATGTGTTATGTATTCACGCCACCCATTTTGGTTTAGTAGTAGAAACTTTCTTAAAGTCAGTAATGAGACCAAAGGTCTTAAGTGGACCTATTGCCCAGTTGCAGCAGGTCTCCCAAAAAAGAACCAAGACATGCTATGGCCTAAGCCACTGGCGGTTTGAAAATGATGAATTGGAGGAAGGAGAACAAGTACATGTTTCGCTAAATGAGGAATTTAGTTTCTGGGCAAAGGAGTTCTGTATCCAGCTTGTGTATGAGAAGGACCCATCAAATAGTGAAGATATAATAATCCAACAAGGAAACACCTCCTTCGAGCCAGATTGCTGCTGCTGGAAATGTATCAGCATCAGCGTCCTAAGTATCAATTCTGGACGGGCAAATACTTTCTATGTAACCATCGGGCTCGTATTCATCAACATCAATTTTCTAGGAGGCAGAGGAACCCAGCTTATCTTGAACATTACAAGCCCGAGACAGGATACCTTTCATTACTTATTTGATCAAGATGTTCATCCTCAGGACAATCATTCCATCTATTCGGAAGAATCTTAGACTGCTCCACTCCTTTTATATATGACATTCCAACAGGAAACACCTCAATGTGTGTCAGCATCAGCGTCAAAGTATCAAGTCTGGACGGGCAAATACTCTCTGTAACCATCGGTTTTTTATTTTAATTCTTTTATTAAATATGAAACATTCCAAATTTACTTATAAAGAATACTGTTTCTTTTTGTTAGGTGGCTGAAAGACAATGGACATTGACTTTGGTCACTATGCTCATCCTTCCATTTCTCATTGTTTTTATCTTTGTTTTCTTCTCCATTTGCATATAATACAAACTGCAATGTGTAAGCTCTTTTTCATCCACTCATTGCGGAACAGTTAACTTAATTTTTCAATGGCTTCCTCCTCCATTTACAAGTGCGGCAGCTATCGTGCATTCTTGAGTTTCAGAGGCGAAGATACACGCAAGGGGTTTGCAGATCACCTCTACAGGGCTTTGGAGCTTGCAGGGATACACACTTTTAGAGATGATGATGAAATCAAGAGAGGAGCAAATATTGCAGCAGGGCTGCAGAAAGCAATACAAGAGGCACGAGTATCGCTAATTGTCTTCTCCAAGGACTACGCTTCCTCAAGATGGTGCTTGGACGAACTTGCAAAGATCATGGAACGTCGAAAGACCGATCACGGGCACATGGTTTTGCCAATTTTCTATCATGTGGATCCATCCCATGTCAGGAATCAGACTGGGAGTTTGCTAGCATTTGCCAGGCATGATGACCAGAGCGTACATGGGTAGGGGAAACTCAGTGTTGTCTATTATTATACCGTCCCATCCTATCAAGCTCTGAGGGGAACCAATAAAACCTGATACTCAGCCTTGGTTTGGACAATGTAAGTCTGTAATTAAAGTGAGTAATGAGGTGGAGCTATTACCCCGTCACAGTTGGTCTTCCCGAAAAAAATGGACATATGTTATGGTATAGCAATTGGCACTTTGGAGACAATGAATTGGAGGGTGGGGAAGAAGTGCATGTTTCTGTTAAAGATGAATCTAATTGTTTCTGGACACAGGAGTTTGGCATTCAGCTTGTGTACAAGGAAACACCTCCTTCTCCTTAGACATCCCAGAATGATGTCGGACATGTGTCGGTGTCGGCGTCAAAGTATCAACTGTAGAAGGGCAAATATTTGCTCTCAAATACCTCATTCTATCACAACCATCAGTTTCACTTCAGAATGATCCAAGAGAATCCTGCTCATCTTGATTTTCATACCAGCCCAATACCGGTCTCCACTCCATATTTATGCACAAGAAATAATGTTCCTTCTGCGGAAAATGATTACTGATTTCTTGTATTCAAAGGAATCTTACAAAGATCTAAACTCACTAGACTTGTAGAATTATTTTCTTCCATCTCTGATATCATATCATTGAAGCCTACAATTGTATGCTATTGGTCAAGGGATAAGAAAATGGATGTTGGAGTGGACTTTACTAGTGCAAGTTTGGCATCAGAATACTCATGTTTTATGTTTCATCAGAATACTCACCAAGGGCTAGTTTGGCATTAGAAGTGTGGCACAAATTTAATTTCAAAGAGAAGTGAGGCTACAGGAGGCGTACGCGGTTAGAATATTTAGTTATAAATGGAAATTTTGATATTTATAGAAGTCAAAGCGCTTTAGAATCAAAAATGGAAAAAAGAAAAAAAAGAAAAAAAAAACAAGGTGAAAGCTGGGAATCCTAAATTGCCTAATTTGTTTGTCCACACGGGTATTCAAGAATAAAAGAAATAAATATTTGTTTTCTTCCTATTTTGTTTAAGAAAAAGATGAAATAAAAACTTTTGGCGTTGAAGGAGAGAAAAAGACAGCTGACTACACTCTGCAGCAGTGCACATACTTAAATCTTTAAAAGCCGCGTTCTCTCTCTGTAATCTCCGCCATATCCAAATGGTTTCCTCAGCTCCTCTCTCTCAAACCAAACCCTACCAAAACCTCCATTAATCCCCACAACTCCTTCATCTTCCTTCTCTCTCTGTCTACCTACTCTCACTCTCTCTCTCTCTCTCTCTCTCTCTCTATACATATCTATCTATCTCTCTCTATACATATCTATCTATCTACCTACTCTCTACTCTCTCTCTCTCTCTCTAGCTATCTATCTACAATGGCTTCAACACCTCCACACTGTTCAATCACAGCGACAAAGCCGTATCAAACCCAACGATACCCACAAAACCAGCCCCTAAAATCTCAGCGCCAGAGCCGCCAAAGCAATCAATGGACGAAGCAACAAGTTTCTCTCCCAAAGCCTTTGCCTTTACCATCCCAAGCACCACGCACTGCCGCAAAAACACCCACTGCCACACCCACTTCCTCCTTTTCCTCTCTCTGCCCTCTCCCTCATCCAAAATCCGATCTTGTCACCGCTTTTTCAGGGCCGCCGCTCCACCCGATTCGTCTCCAAAATGCACTTGGGCCGCCCCAAAACTACCATGGGCTCCTATCACTCTCTGCTCGCCGAGGAGGCCCTGCACCAAGCCAGTCCAATTCGGTAACGACGATCTTGCTCTTGATGATATTTTGCTTAGTTTTCACTCCAGGCTTTGCGGGTCTGATGATTACACTTTTTTATTTCGAGAGCTTGGGAATAGAGGTGAGTGTTGGAAAGCGATTCGGTGCTTTGAGTTTGCAGTGAGGCGCGAGAAAAGGAGAACTGAGCAGGGGAAATTGGCTAGTTCTATGATTAGTACTCTTGGTAGGTTGGGAAAGGTTGAGCTTGCTAAGAATGTGTTTCAAACGGCTGTTAATGAGGGGTATGGAAAGACTGTTTATACGTATTCAGCGTTGATTACCGCTTATGGGCGAAATGGGTATTGTGAGGAGGCTATCAGAGTGTTTGAGTCAATGAAAGATTCGGGCTTGAAGCCGAATTTGGTTACTTACAATGCAGTGATTGATGCGTATGGAAAAGGGGGAGTGGAGTTCAAGAGGGTAGTGGAGATTTTCAATGAGATGCTGAGAAATGGGGAGCAACCGGATCGAATCACTTATAATTCGCTCCTAGCAGTTTGTAGTCGAGGCGGGCTGTGGGAGATGGCTCGAAACTTGTTTAGTGAAATGGTGGATAGAGGGATTGATCAGGATATTTATACGTATAATACCCTTATAGATGCGATTTGTAAAGGTGGGCAGATGGATTTGGCATATCAGATTATGTCCGAGATGCCTTCAAAAAATATTTTGCCCAATGTGGTCACATTATAGTACTATTATTGATGGATATGCTAAGGCTGGTAGATTAGAAGATGCACTAAGTTTATTTAATGAAATGAAGTTTTTGGCCATTGGTCTGGATAGAGTTCTGTATAATACATTGCTTTCGCTTTATGGGAAGCTTGGTAGGTTCGAAGATGCTTTGAAGGTTTGCAAGGAAATGGAAAGTGTTGGGATTGCCAAGGATGTTGTATCTTATAATGCACTTCTTGGTGGGTATGGGAAGCAAGGGAAGTATGATGATGCTAAAAGAATGTACAATCAGATGAAAGAAGAACGTGTATCACCAAACATACTAACTTATTCAACATTGATTGATGTGTATTCAAAAGGTGGTTTATATATGGAGGCAATGAAGGTTTTTAGAGAGTTTAAGCAGGCAGGGCTGAAGGCTGATGTTGTGCTTTATAGTGAACTTGTCAATGCTTTGTGCAAAAATGGACTGGTGGAATCTGCTGTTTTTTTGCTTGATGAGATGACCAAGGAAGGGATTCGACCTAATGTTGTCACTTATAATTCAATAATTGATGCTTTTGGTCGGTCAGCAACAACTGAATGTACAGCTGATGTTGCTGGTGGCGGCATTGTGCTACAGACAGAACCTTCATCTTCAGTTTCTGAAGGGGATGCCATTGGGATTCAGGGTGGGAGATAGGGGGGATAACAGATTTATGAAGATGTTTGGGCAACTTGCTGCTGAGAAAGCAGGTTATGCAAAAACAGATAGGAAGGTTAGACAAGAAATCTTGTGCATTCTGGGCATCTTTCAGAAGATGCATGAGCTAGACATCAAACCAAATGTTGTCACATTTTCTGCCATTTTAAATGCTTGCAGGTATATCTTTTTATCCTTCATTGTATGTCTTATTACATTATTGAGGACCATGTTGCTTAAAGATCCGTTGAAATCAAATTGCTCTGTGCATTACTAGATTGAGATTTACATGTGGCCTCTGTGTATTGGAATGTCATTGAGAGTTTTATGCTACAATGCCCATGATTAGATGGTTGGTTAGGAAATCTAATGTTGAGTACAATGTCAATGCTTTTATCTCTGTTTTGCCTTCCCCTAATCTCTTTGTATATGTAGTCCAATAATCTCCCAGAATGTATGGCTAATCTCTGTTTCAATGGCCTTTAAATGCAGCCGTTGTAATTCTTTTGAAGATGCTTCAATGTTATTGGAGGAACTCCGGTTGTTTGATAACAAAGTTTACGGTGTTGCCCACGGACTTCTCATGGGCTACAGGGATAATGTATGGGTTAAAGCTGAGTCTCTGTTTGATGAAGTTAAGCAGATGGACTCTTCAACTGCATCTGCGTTCTATAATGCTCTGACCGACATGCTATGGCACTACGGACAGGTAAGTTTTACCAATTGAGATGCCACCTTTCCAGGCTTTCATGGTTTTCCCTTTTGCCCATACAAAATGATGTTGATTTTTTTTTTTTTTTGAAGTGTTTCAATATTTCTCTGTTTTTTTTTAAATAGAAACAAGGGGCGCAACTGGTTGTGCTTGAAGGGAAGCGCCGAAATGTATGGGAGAGTGTGTGGTCTAATTCATGCTTGGATTTGCATTTAATGTCTTCTGGGGCTGCCCGGGCAATGGTTCATGCATGGTTGCTCAATATACGCTCTATAGTGTTTGAAGGCCAACAACTGCCGAACCTGTTAAGGTTTGCATTTTTTTCTTTTCATCAAACAAATCACTATTCCATAATATTTTCGGTCAGAAAGTTTAGTGTTCTGGTCGATTCCGTGCAGCATTTTGACAGGGTGGGGCAAGCATAGCAAAGTAGTAGGTGACAGCACCTTAAGACGAGCTATTGAGGCGCTTCTTACCAGCATGGGTGCACCCTTTCGGGTTGCCAAGTGTAACTTGGGTAGGTTTATATCAACGGGATCCATGGCTGCTGCCTGGTTAAGAGAATCCGGCACACTGGAGGTGCTTGTTCTTCACGATGACAGGACTTGCCCAAAAAGTGCAGATTTGGAGCAAACCTCCAATTTGCAAGCCCTCGCCTTGTAGTTGTTGTATGTAACATATGACAATATCTTGTATCCTTCGAAACATGTTTATAAATGTAATATATGTGTTATTATCAGATTTTTCCAGCTTGATGCTCTCTTTTTGGTATCTGAATTTGGAATTTTGCAGTCTATTTTTGCATTAGGGGATGTAGCCCTCGAAATTTTATGGTCGTCAATGGAATACTTACACACCAGTCTTTCCCAGAGTCCCTCAGTCTAATTCTTTCATGCCATGGTCCATGAGTCCATGAGGTAACTCAATTCGCATTGGGTGGGTTGGGAACGTGAAAAACCTGCGACTCCTGAATCCTAATAATGCTTGTTTCTAATGTGGTTTGGTGATTGATTTTCTACGTGGAAATTAAAGAATTGATTAAACAAAATGTTGGATTAACTGGAAAATGAGAAGACAATTTTTGACACCCTCCCTATGCACAGGATCCCCTGGCGTTACGCATATGCTGAGGCAAGATAGCAAAGCCTCAATAAATCACCTGACGTTTATCTACACTAAACACCACCTAAGCTTTTTTGGTGTTTTCAGAAAACTCTTCGTTAATTTTGTCTAAAAATTGATGATTTAATTATAATAAGAAAAATTACTTTTTCAAATGATCAAATTGACCTCAATAATTAAACCTCATGGGGGTGTGTATGCAATCTGATTTTTTTGGATAAACGATTAACACAAGGGGTTTTGTAAAAGCAATTTAAAACCTCAAGAGGAGTTGTAATTTTCTAAACCTCATGGAGTTACTATGAAAACACTAAAATCTTCGGGGGTATCAATGCAAATAACTCTAAATCTTTTAACTACAGTTGATGCCCTAAACATCCTCTCAAGCTAACTTTGATTCAAACACAAATTCAAAGCACTGCAGCAAAACATAAGACCCTAGATCGCAGGAGATTAAAAGAACTAAAAAATAAATAAAACATATCTATAAATTATTGACTTAATCAGAACACATCCCTTTGCTTTATCTTTTCTTCGAGTGGATGTAGAAGATATTCAAAAATTTACTGAATACATGCGATGCGACGACTGATGAATGGATAATAATATGAAAAAAGTACCACGATAATTCATCATGATTCCGACATCACCCACAATAAGAAACATTGCATAATCTGTTAGTTTGTAAGTGTAGCTTCAAAACATACATACGCATGCCTGTTGATCAACCGCTTGTGTTGTTGGGGGAGAATTAAGAAATGTAATACCTTTCATGTCCCTAACTTAATCCTATCCTTATGGATCGTCCTGTATGTCAGTCACTTCCAAGTACAAGAATATTATCTTAAAATTGCACGTCCACTAGTGTGACGGCCAAAAATTAGGTCATGAAGGGCCTCAACCATGGTGGAAGCTTTTGCTATTTTAAAAAAATGCAAAATTTATATCACAAAACCTTACATGCCTACGTCACAGTGCGAGGAAATACCCTGAGTGGCTCTAATTTTCCTAGGCTAAGTTCATCTTCAACCTCGAAACAGCAAGGGCAAATCAGATCTAATATTTGTGCATTTCCATTAGGAACAAACTAACATTCAGTAAGCCTTCCTTCTCAAAATTGGCCTCCGGACTTCCTTCTTTGCAGTTGTAGTGAATCCGGGTGTTGGTATTCCCACCGTGGCTTCATATAAATCCTTCAACCTTCAAGGTGAGGCATAATAAAAGTAGATAATAATTATAACATGTTCATGAGCACCAAAATTTCCAGAACCAGTCCAAAATAGGTGTACTAGGAAGAAAAATAACATAACAAATACCTTGGAATACTGACAAACAGAGCAATCACTAAGACTCCAACAATAAGAGGGAAAACTGGTGCTGGAGTCAAATCCTGTAGGTCATGGAAGTGGAAGAAGATAAGGAAACGAATGTTTAGTTATTTTTCACTCTTAATCAACTTCATAGCCTCACATGCAAAAATTAAATCACCATAAACAAGAGTAAGCACCATGAAATCAGCAGCAACTAGGTTATATGATGACTTAAGAACATAAGGATAGGGGCTCTATAACATAGGTTAATACCATTGTACATTTACAAGATTCGTTTAAAAACTATTGGACAATAAGTGGAACGAACCTGTTTGTGGTGATCCTCTTCAAACGTGTATCTAAGTGGGCCAACATGTATATGAGTCTGCTTCTCTAAATCGACCTCGATAATCTCAGATTCAAACTTGTGGCTGCTTGACAGAAGACTAGACCGGAGCTTAAGAAGGTACTTACCCTTAGGTAAGTCCTTCACCTGGAAAAAGTTGGAAAGAGGAAGAGGAAAGACGGACTCAATCTGAGAAACATCACTAGATGATTTGATTTCCACAAGTAGATGTGAATGCAGTTCCTCTATTCTCTTTCCTTCAACGTGGCAACTTAAAATAGTTGTGTCTGGCTGTTCAAAGACCAGAAAATCTAATGCTTTGATATCCTCGTAGCCAACCTACAAATTTAGCGAAATGCTGAAATCAACATATACATATGGGAAGCAACATCAACAAAGGCTATTTTGCTGTCTTCATTTTTCTTCTTCTTTTTCACTGTTTGGATAAAAATTTCTAGAAACTAACCTTGACAGTAACAGATTCTGGTGATGCACGCTCAATTTTAGCGCTACCCGAACCATCTTTTTTTACTACTTTGATTACATAGGTTGTGTCAGGAAGGAGTCCTCTCAAACGATAACTTCCAGATGAATCAGTCACTGTTTCCTCGTAAAAGCCCTTTGATTCTGATCTGGCTTCAACTAACACACCTTCTTTTGGTTGGCCAGACAACAAAGTGACCACACCCATGGCACTGGGAAGAGTATAAACCAACTTAGATCACACAGAAAGCATAAAATAGATTTAAAATTGCATGTTTACACAGTTACACCGTTCAAATTATAGAGTGCTAATTGAAATTCAAAAAAGAGATTACAAAACTCGGACCATGCATGCTCAGAAAGATATGATGCAAAGTAGCATAAGGTAAAATATAAAGTCCATTTGAAAAATAAAATAAAATTATTGATTAGAAGTCAAAATTACAGTAGCATACTAATCGCCAAAAGTAAACAATAATGACTAAAAAGGGAAGGAAAACAAAATCAATGAGGCACAGTTTACATAAGCTTATACCAAGTGTTAGGGCTCGATTCAACTACTTACTTCCACGTGGTTCAAAATTCTTACTATGAAAGAGAGGATGGTTTGCCACTGTTATATGTGTGGAGGCAATAATAAATAAATAAATAAACATCCATGTGATCACATATAAGAAGTATGGCTTTCTTACAAACTAAACATAAGAGAGGACTAATGGAAAACCTGTGAGCCACTCGAGTGGCCTGGAAAACAGCTTCTCTAGACTCCCCAGAACCAAGATCTATCGCCAGTGCTGGAGGGGAAAAAGCAAACTCCTGCAGGATGTCAGGAACAAAAAAGTCATTCATCAGGTGGAGTGATTAATTATAACCTTAGCTTTGGGATAAAAGTGAACCATTTAATATTGGGGTTTTAGGGCCCTGATGACCAGTCTTTTGCAGTGGAAGATGTAGGATTTAATCTTTAAGGGGAAAAACTTACACTCTAATGATACAAAAATTTATGAAAAAAAAAGAGGCAGAGAGCTAACTAGCTTGTAAATCATATTAACAAAACTCTGAATTTCAAATTTCAAAGACAAACCAGGTTCAAAAAACCCATTGCATGTAGTACTGAAAAACTTGAATTTTGAAAGTAGAAACCAAATAAAAAATACTGTCCCGCCTTAAACAGTTAAAGTTGAAAACTAATTGGACTAAGTAAACTGGTCAAAAGATCTGAACAAAAATGGCATTGTATTTAGACTGAAATATATATATATATCCTATGGGCTTGTATAATTAGCTTCTTTTTTTTTTTTTGTAGTTCCAATGCTTTTTTAGCCACATACTCGGTGGAATTGATTTTTCTTGTCATATATGATTTCCAAACAAAGGTAAGCACTGCACATTAGACTAGTTTTGTTCTTAAACTCATGTTGAAACTTTGGTACTGAACTGATTAACCAAATGTATTTTAAACTCAGAGCTTTGACCGATCACAAAAACAGAATACAATAAAACACTCAGAGCTGTAAAATGATGGATGCTGATTGTTGAACCAATGTCTTGTAAAATAATTAGAAAGAGCTTTTTATTTGGAATGCATATGCTAGAAGGGTACCTTCAGCAGAGGACGGAGATAGAAAGTCCCAGGAAATAAGTTACTAAAGAGGAAGGTTCCACCAGCTCCAGATACTGAGTTGTTTCTGTAGCCATCATCGCCACTCAAAGATAATAACACTGAAGGAATAGGCTCTTTAGCATCATCTTTAGAATATATATTTACGGAAATTTGGCCAAGCTTCTGACAAGAAAAGGAATGAGGGCCAACTTTTTTTAAATGATAGCCAGGCTGCACAAAATGAAAGACATTAGGATGATAGCAATGAATTGCAGTCTCAAGCATGTCTTGTATTCAGTTCAGAAGTGAAGATAATATTAGTTCATTCCTGTCTTAATCGTTAATACCACAAATATAAAGTATGTCCCAACTATTCCCTCGAATTTTATATGTACTCTGACCATCTTAAGGCAAGACCAATTTGCATTGCACTAAGCCAGGAAGGGAGAATCTTAATGCAGGAATAGAGATATCAACCTGTCTTTTGTTCTTGATTTAACTCATCCGTATTAAGAAAAATAAAAGACGTAAGAATAAGCACAAATATGTCAAAAAGATATATGATGGTTGTATCACAAGTTTAGCTAGGGAGGTTTTTACTGACAATCTTTAGGGAATGCCTACAAACAATCTATCAAGTTATATCTCGAGATATATTAGCAGTGAAGGGCAAGGTCTCCAAAATCCGAACTACTTACATTATATATCTCTTAAGTTGCTTTTATGGAGTTTCCTCTAAAACATGTTTTATCCTCGTAAAATCAGTAATTATTACAAAATAAACACCACCAAGAATCCAAAAAATGAACAAAGTACAAAAACATCTACCGAGTCATCAATATTCAATGCATCACCTTGACGGAACACCATGCAGAATACTTTATTGCATAAAGTAAATTAATGTCATAACATAATAGATGTCCAAACCTTGGAAGCCTCAACACTGTATGTTATTTCATCATATAAAGGACCCCCAACAAAGGAACCATCCTTTCCCGTAGTAGTTTCAAGTACTAATTCACCATCCTTAAGTTGAGCAATGCGGCTATCTCCAGCAGCCAGAATCTTAATATGAACATCAGAAAGAGGGGGAGAGACTGATCCTTTAATATATAAACCCAATCGACCAGAGAATGGAGGGATTGAAGCTTGACAACCATCATTTGTAACTACGACCTGACGAAGAAAAGTTTTAAGATTAATCTTGATACAACATAATAGAGACTTCTATTTCCCTAGTTAGAAAAACTGAAAACCAATCCATACATGATGTTGTTTGGGATAAAACAAGATCTTCCCCATCTCATTATTTCTGCAAAACATCACAGCTCTTGTCATAAGCAAAAATTGTGAAATAACAGCAAATCAGCAACACCGATGTGGTACTAAGTTTTCTTAGCAAGAAAAAGTAAGTAAAACTGAGAAAGGATAGAGTAACAATTAAGAAACTAATCAAAAGACATATACTAAAAGGACAATATTATTGATGCATCTCAACATTTGAGAGTTACAAGAGCCATAACTAAGCAGTACGAAAAAACTATGCACCTTGAATCCTGAGGAATGAAGGTAAGTTTTTCTCCGAGATTGGCCCATACAGAATATTCATACACAGCAGCACTTTGGTCATTTTCACTGGAAGTAAGTCTAGCTGTGGTCCCATCTATAATACTGCCCCCGCTACTTAGAATGTCGACAATGAAATTCTCAGGTAGCTCATTGACACCATCAAACGAGCTTGATGCAACACTGATTTGTCCTTTGAGAAGATACTTTTGTCCTTTCAGATAAATAGGCTGCAAAATGAGATAAAACATGTGAGGTGAAGGAGATTCTACTTAAGCAAGGTCACAAAAGAATGAATTTTTTTATAATTAAATAAAGAATCAAGATAAACACCTTACCGATGGGTTTAATGTATCAATCTCAATTGATGAACTCCCAAAGAAAACACACGAGTTGACAAAATGAAGTTCATGCACTCCAGGATATTCTACACAAATATTCTGAGAACCTTTCTGCAGTTCATAAAGAGGAGAATAAATTTCATACCCTGGTGCATTTATGTCTTCATTTAGTTCATCTGGGCTTATAAATGAACAGAGCAAACCTTAATTTTCAAATTAATGGATGAACCATCTGGTAGAGTCATATAAGCATCTACATCATGGGTGGAAATGGCATTGACCCAGTAACCTTTTTGAACAAATTCAATTCCTTTTACGTCGTCAAGACCAACATCCACATCAATGAAACTTTGCTCCCAGCACCAATTATCTTCTACAGCTGCAGGTTCTTCTGAATTGTGTTTGACCTAAAGTAACAACAATCATCCAAAGAAAAACACATGTCTAAATCAATGGCATTTATAGCAAGTCAGTGCTAATTCCGACATGCACACCTTTTTGCTCATCTCATAACAACTGTCTGCAGCACAAAAATACTAGTTAAACACAATGTTATGGGCAGAAGACAAGAAATGTACCTCAAATCTGTATTTCCCAGGGATGACGTTTTGAAAGAGAAATTCACTACTCTTATCAGTCAAACTAACAGTCCTCCTCTCTTCATTTCGTTTACCAGCTAAACTAACAAGGGTAACAGAAACAGAAGCACCACACTTCTCCTTGCAGGCTACAGTACCACGCACATTGACCAATGCCTTAATTGTACAAAAAGAGGAGGAAAATAAGGAAGGATCCAAAAGAAATATCTTAGTGATAAATTAAACATCTATCATAAACAAACGCATCTAAAATCATCAGAATTTATTGTTGACTAGATTTTGGTGTCCATAATCATATCATCTGTTCTAATAAACTACTAGACAACGAAATAACTAGATCACCAACCAAATCACGCTGATGCCAAGATATTGTATTCATGGCAGAAGCATATTAGTCTGAGAAAGCATTGAAGACCCAATGATAGAGAAAATAAAAGTCATTATATTTTATAGAAGAAAAAAAATCCATATAATTTACATAAGTTTACCTGAGAAAATTTCACGTCCAATAATGGACTTTTGACCACAACATCGATATAAGATGGCAAAAACATTAGACCAGAAGCACTCTCGGGCGAAGCTGCTAAAGCAGATAAACGATATTCACCAGGTAGAACCTGGGCAACGTAAAAGACAAAGGTGAGGCAAATTTCATAGGTAATGGGGTTAATTTTTTATCTCAACGCATATGTCAATTAATGACTGGATGAAAGCCACCAAAAAGGAAAACAAACAAAAACGAACTACAGCAGAAAAAATCAACATACTAAATTTATAAATACTCACAAAGAAAGGTCCCAAGATCAGTTCTCATTTGCAGTTGTACTTCTATAGCTTATCAACTAATCTTATAACAAAACTGACTAAGTTGGTACAAAGCACTTTTTCTTTCATAGGAAGTTCAAAAGAACTCTAATGATACACAAGATAGCAGAAACTTTAACCAAGTTCCAGTTATTCGTTGCTTCAAAAATATACTAGGATCAGCTCATTAACCAAACAACTTCACAAAACTTCCAATACCAGTCGCATATAAAATAAATGAAAAGGAGATCAAAGTAATTTAGTCTGGCTTTGATCATAAGAACTGGGTCAGTTATCCCTTCTCTTTCATAACCTTAGCCACCTCAATATAAGAAAAGAAAGTAGAAGTCCCTAGATATGCCCAGAAACTAAAGAGCACCTAAAGATAACATACCTCAAAGCAGAAACTTCCACTTCCATCAGTCTGCTTCACTTGAGGTTTGACATTTTCAGGGCCATGAGTCAAAGCTACCTAGAATATAAATGGGACAAATATTAATCCTGCACATAACATAGAATGAAGAGCATAGGACTGATTTTACCTTTGCCTTGTAACCAGAACTAGTCATCTGAACCACACCACAGACATTATAGGAAACTGCTTTAATATCCACAACTGAAGCCATGTTCGGTAATACCTGGATCAGCAAGCAAAGTAAGATAAAACACAATTCATTATGATATAGAAAGTCAATACAATTCACCTAGTTAAATGCAGAATATTGAACATTGTAGCTTCCAACACAAAAGGATGGTACCCTTGCTATAGAATCACTACAAAAGTTCAGAAATAGATTCTCATAAAATATTCTACCAAATAATCATTCAAACTGCTGAACTTGTAATGCTCTTTTGTGGCTTCTATTGCATAGCGATTGGAAGTAACCTGAAACATTGAACAGCTAAGTAAGCTAAATTCAATAGCAAATAACAATAACAATAGTATGCCATCTAGTTTGGATAGAAGGTGTTGGAAGTTGGAACTATCAGGGATGCCTTTCTGTAAATCTTTTGAAAGGAAGTTGGTTGCGATCAATTTCTTTCTTATTTTTATCCTGCTCCTTTGATTTAAAAGGCTAAGCCAAGGTACATGTTCTACCCCAGATAAGCCCATGGTAGGGCCATCACTTGCGATATGGTTGAGAGGAGAAGAGTTAATGCTTGCCTTTCTTTCCATTTGTGCATCATGTGTTTGGATGAAGCTAGAAATGAACACAATTGTTTATTTATCGCCCCATTGCATTAGATTTATGGTGGAGGCCTAGGGAAGTTGGATTAAGTTGGGTTATCCCCACATCTTGTAGAATGCTCCAGGAATGGCTAATAGCAAGCACCAAGGCACTATTAGCCGTTCCTTGAGCAATTATATTGATCATCTGTTTCTCCATTGCCTAATGCATTTTCATTGTAGAATACCTTCGTTTGTTGAGAAAGAATGTTCCTTTAAGGCCCATTTGGTTCACGGATTCAACTTCTTGGGAATAAACTTCCCATGTCTAATCCCACGAGACGGGAATGGAGGTCCCACGTTTGGGAATGCTGGGAAATGAGGACTAGGAAATGCAACTATATCCCATTCCCAAGTTTGGTTAGTGCAGTATAAGGAATGAAAGGTTATCAAATTTCCAACAATACCCTTGATTTTTTAATTATTAAGGGTTAATATATGAAGAGTTTTTTAAGGGTCAAAAGTGGTTTTTTTTTTTTTTTTTTTTTTTTTTTTTGAATAGAAACATTGTATTGATAATCAAGAGGAAAAAACCTCGATTAAACAACAAAACCTATTAAAAATAATAACATGGGTAAGTTAGTCCAAAAAAACTGTATTAAATGCCTTCCCAAGTGGGGGGAAAAATTTCCCAAGGTAAGCCAAGGGTATGAACTTCCCCCTTACATGGGAAGTCCATACCCACGAGTCCATAATTGCATTCCCAAGGGTTCACTTACCAAACATGGGAATGCAATTTGAAACCCATTCCCAAGCTCATAAACCTTGAACCAAACATGCTCTTAATGGAGATAAAAAGGCAGAAGTGTTGTGGAAGTTCAATAATGGATGCTTTTGGGTGGTTTGGTTGGAATGAAATGCCAGAATATTCGTAGGAAAAATATAGTCAGATTCATTGTGGAGAAGAGTTTGTTATTGGCTTCAGTCTCTTTTGCATTGAGAGATATATGGTTCATTGTTCATGAGATTGGGGAGCTGCAAGTTGCTGAATTTTTTGGGCCTTTTCAATATTTTAGTGTGTAATAAAGAAAGCTAACAGGGAGGAAGAAAATAGATGCATAATTATACCTGGTCAAGCTTGTAATACCCTTGTTTGTCAGTGATGGACCTTTCATGACCATCAACTATGATTCTAACACCTTCAACTCCTACATCGTTTCCATCAACAACACGGCCACCAACAGAAAATCCAGTGACCTGCACAACAAGAATAGAAGATGATGCTGTTAAATATATGCTAACAATCACAACACACAACACAAAAATAACTAATGTTAGCATACACAAATAAATTAGATAACATTTTCAAATGGATGCATGGGCTGCCAATTGTTTAATCCAAATGAAATCAGTTTGAATAACATATTTGTTTAATATGTTTATAATGTTAGCATGCACAAATTTGCAATATGATGGTTCCACATTGATGGATGGGAAGCCAATCAAAAGATTTAACCCAAACGAAGTGAGGCTATGTAACTTATAACCCAGTTTAATCTTGTTAAGAAAATACAAAAGTATTTAGGGAAGACAAATTGTGAAACAAAAACTACGACATCACCAAATTGCCTGAATAACCTTATAGGCCATTATGCATCTTACCTGGAACTTTTGGGGAACTGTCACATGTTGATGCTCCACAGTTACTGACATGACAGGAGGTGAAACATCAAATACTGTGTTTTCCCCCTTGTAGTAAGGTATGAGCTCGTATGTTCCTGCCAATGATTCAATAAAACTGAGCACTAGGTTCAACTTGAAAGCAGTTAAATTGCTGAGATGCATATGATAAGCATTTTTCCATGCAAGGAAGAGGACTTCAAACCAGATGAATCTTGAAATTTCATCAACTGAATAAGGTGGCGCAGTAACTGAGATTTGTAATCAATACTTGGTCCACAAAATAAGGTAGCCAAGACATTGATTACAGAAGAAAATGATATAAACATAAATGTTCTGCCCTTTGTAGGAAGATAAGACTCATGCAGCCACTACGCCTTCTTTTAACTTTTTCAGGGGGTAGGTGGTGTACTTTTGTCTGAAGACCAAATTTTATTAGGTTATCAATGGACAAAACCAAGTTGTCGTTCTCTACAAAAGTTGCAAGCATCTATTCGTCTGAACTACTCTTTCCTTCAACACATTAATGTTTAATTTTATTTTATTTTATAAAAGGAACACATTAATGTTTAATATTATTCACTTAGTTGTAAACGAAATGCTAGATGCAGTTCCTGTATAGTTTGCTGACCAAAGACTTAAGGGTCTGTTTGATAACCATTTCAATTTTAGTTTTTAGTTTTCATTTTTCATTTTTCATTTTTTGTGCTAGAGTATAAAGGAAAAAGGGGGAGAATGGAAGTGAGAATGAGAGTGGAGATGAGATTGAGAGGGAAGAGGAGAGGGTAGGATAGGAGGGAGGAGTAACAAAAGTGAAAACAAAAACTAAAAACTGAAATCTATTTGAAATTGTTTTCACTTTCAAGTTTTTGTTTTCCCTTTTGTTATCCTCCTTCTCATCCTCACCTCCCATCCTCACTCCCATTCTCAGTCTCATTTTCCTCTATACTAGCACAAAAAATAAAAACTATAAACTAAAATTGAAATGGTTATCAAACGGTCCCTAAAAGTATACTCTTAAATGATTCAAATTACATGCACCAATCAGTTAAAATCCCAATGGTACAACTACAAATAACATCTAATCAAACAATAATAATACATATAGGATGAATAACCAGAAAGGTAAAAACCCAAACTGAAAGGATATGAGGAAAAAAGGCTACCGAAACTGTGATAATAGAACATATAAACAGAAAATATATAGAATTACCACAAGGTATCGATCTAAACACGAACATCCCATGAGCATCAGATACAGCATGGCAGAGCGCCTTCCTCATTCCAGAGGCACTACCAGAACCTTGGGGGCAGTCTACCTCTAAGACGTCATCCGAGTATAAATAAACGTGAACTCCCAATATTGGATTTCCCTACCCCAAAAAAAAAATGAATCATAAGTAAATATGCTAGAAGTCCAATTTCACCTGATCACCACATTAGGGGAGCTCACATAAATTAAGAAATTTTTGTACTAAATGATGGATTTCTCAATGTATTGGACAGAAGATATTTAACATAGGGACTTATTGAGAAAGCAAATTGTTTTTTGCACAATTGATCTCTCTAAAGTAACATTTTTACCTGAGAAACAACAAATCCACGAATATCATACCCAGGGACATAGAAAATGTCGTCAACTAGGCCATTTCCAAACCCCAATTTCACCTGCAAGAAGCATATTATTTCAACATCAGTGGCATGTAAACTTGTAAACGCTTATCAATGGTAATATAATAGGATCTTATAAAACCAAGTAACAAGTACAAAGATCACATAGGGAATTAAAGGGGAAAGAAACACAACACACTAGGCCAAAAGGAGAGTAAAACAATCTTGGCAGGAAGTAAAAAAACAAACAAACCTCTGTTGAACCTCTAATTTCAACTTTCAAGTCAGGATGCGAAGCACGTAGTTCATAGTTTCCTGCACCGAAAAAAGGGTATGATAAGAAAGATACAATCTGCAGTAAAATTGATTAATGGAGAGAAAGAGAGAGAGAGAGAGAGAGAGAGAGAGAGAGAGAGAGAGAGAGAGAGAGAGGGAAATCTTTATAATATAAAAGAAAAATTAAAAAGTTTTGGAAATCAAATCACAACTGGTGAAATGTGCAGACATCAGAAAAACTTGTGAATGGTGATATAAACAAAAGCTCAACTTTTGTACCTGGAATAATATTTTTGAACAAGTAATTCCCCCCTGCTGATGTTAGAACAGAAGAAACAACATCACCAGTATCAGACAAAAGTTCAACTTCAATATTTGAAGGACCTCCATTTTTAACAGAACAGCTCCCTCCGCCAACAGCTCCCACAACTCTACCAGAAATTGAGAACCTGCCACATATAAACAAGGTATTTTATATGGAAAATCCAAATCAAGCACAAGAACAGACATATGCTTCCAAGATAATGAAAACTCAAATAAGAACTAAAGGAGAAATTGAAACTAACCCTGTAAACCGAAAATTAATATCTTCACTACCATTGCAGCCGGTATGATCAACAACAACAGGAACCTATAAAATATTACTATTGTCAGATCTTTTGACAAGCAAATTCTGAGTCGAAAGGCCACGTATGGGAACATATATATATATATATATATATATAGAGAGAGAGAGAGAGAGAGAGAGAGAGAGAGAGGCTGATGCTTGGGGAAGATTATATAGATAACAAAAAAGTTAACAAACCTCTTCTGGGTTCCATGACCATCCTTCTGGCCCATTGATTTTAATTACAAAAGAACCCTGCAGTAGAAATAATGGCTATGAGAAGCATTGAAGATCAAAAGAAAACACAGAACGTTTCAGATACGTATGGCTTTTGATGATCTCCGCTAATCATGTAGCATTTTTACAACAACACTAGAGCATGAGCATGTAATATAGCTTCCAAGCTCCATAACACGAAAAGAATAACAATAAAAATATAGCAGGAATAGAATGGCATACACAAACACAAAGACATGGAATTGATACAAATCCTTAAAGTTCATGCATTAACATAAGAAATACCTTGTCATATACGGGAATGAAGTAGTAACCATTTGGAGCACATTGAGTACTATCCTTCAACAACCCATCAACTGTCCTAAGCTCAACCTAAAATCACAACCAAGAAGGCATGAGTGCTTTATGCCAAATGCCGTCAAACCCAACAAAGAAAATCAGCCAGTAATTCCAAATTGTTACCGTGATGTGAGAATAATCCAATTTAGCATCCGTGGGCTTCCTCGCCTTGATCAAAGAAGAGCTAGCCTACAAGTTTTTCAAGTGTGATTGTTTGATCAGGTAAAAAGGGTAGAACCCACAAACTCCAAGCGCAAATAAAACGAAGAGAAGGAAACTACAAGTGACTTTACCTCGACGAAGCCACCACAACCGTGGATTGAATCGGCGAAACTGGTAGAAACCCAAGAGATTGCGACGAAGAATAATAACAGAGAGGCGTCTTTGATGCTCATTTTGCGCTTGTGGTTAGGACTTCAGAGATTGGCGAGAGCCGAGAAGATGTGTCTCTCTGAAATCAACGAGACAGATCTGGTAATTTACACAAGCTTCATATCATATAATAAAACAATGAACCAGTCTAGAGAGAGAGTCCAGAGAGTCGAGTGTTTCAGTCCATGCGAGGGGTTAAGAAATCAGAATAACGAGTGTCAATGCCCATCTTTGTAATTTTCACAAAGTGTGGGGCGATGTTTGAATTTATTGTAATTGTTGATACACAATACATACATAGCCCTCTTTTTATTGAAAAATTAAAAACTCCAAACTTTATTAAAATAACTTTTCAAAAAATTAAAAACCCAGCAGCCCCTCCCCAACCCGCCGCAACCCCAACGTCGCAGCAAGTAATTTCCCTCTCTCTCCCTCGGGGGTTTAATTCTGTCTAATGGCTACCGACGGATTCAGACGGCTACAGGTTTCTTCAGCTCCACCTCGAAAAATTAATGTCCAAAAATTTGCGGAATCACGAGCTCCGGAGCTTGAGACGCTCCATACAATTGTATCTGTTAGAGTGAACAATGATTTCCGGTCTCGGAGAAGCAAGAGAAGAAGAACCACCGCGTACGACAATCAAGCAGCTAAAAAAAGATGCAGAAAGAAGCGAAAACTTGGACTTGTTGATCAGAGCAGCAACGCTTTGCCTCCAGAGAAAGATGAAAAGAATGTTCCTCGTCGCATTCGTCGGAGAACTGAGCTTAAAATGAACCTTGAAAACGGTTTCTGCACATCAGGGGATGGCACGAAGAGGCTTAGAACACATATTTGGCATGCGAAGCGGTTCACAATGACAAAACTATGGGGTTATTACCTTCCCCTGGGTTTGCAGGGCAGGTAATGCATTACCAATTTACTTGTACATTTACTTTTTTTGTTGAATTATTGTTATATTTATTCATAAAATGAATGTCCTTAATGTAGAGGACGGGGGTCCAAAGCTGTCCTGAAGTGGTTCAAGGATGGAATGCTTGTGCATGATGCAAGCTATCATGTAGCTATCCAATTGGAGGGTCCGGAGGCAGGCATTTACTTTACTTTCTATCTTATAAATTTATTTCTCTCCTCTTTTTCCCCTTTTTTTCTGTTTTTTCTTCCAAAGAATGAAAAAGTGTTGCAATATGTTCTTTTTCCTTACTACATTTTGATCTTATCTTATTTCATATGCATCCAGGATTCATTAGTATCAGTGTTAGAAATGGTGATGGTGCCTTCTTCTTCATCAGCTTGTTCTGTTATTTCTGGTATCATATATGACAGTGCTATGGTAAGTTATCCAGTTGTATTTTTCTTGTAAGCGTAGATGACTTAAGATATTAATTTTCTGACCCCTTTTTTGCAGCTTCATCATTTGGGAGCACCTTTTTCAACCCCAATTGCTCCTGTGACCTATATGTGGCGGCCTTCTGGCCAACCAAGCGATGGATGTAATGGACTAAAGGGTACAGAGAACTCTTCTACCTTTCGCCAGCTTTGGGTGTGGATACATGCTTCTGTTCTCCCTGAAGCCTATGATACTCTGAAATTAGCTTGCCAGAAAGAGGTACAAACGCTGAATCTCATCTGACTTCTCTTTGGAAGCATCTGGAGTCTGCGTCTAACTAAGTTTTTGTTTTTTTATCTTCTCTTGTTTTAACTATTACGAATCTTACAATAGACTGTAGTGGTACTGGTTTGGCATTTAATTTGTGAGCGAATAATGATTTGTTGCAATAAGAAAACTTTTGTCTACTTTCGTGCTCTCTATATGATATTCATGATAAGCCAACATTATTTTCAAATGCAATTCAAGTGGTTTATGTTCAGTGCTTTGTTGCAAAAGATTCTCCTCTAGTCTAGAGTTGGTAGATTTCATTTCAGAATAGAAAACTCATTACTGTTAGACGCTCACCACATGTTCTCGATATATTATTTGCTGTTATTAACTCCATGCATTTTTATCTCAGATGGATAACAGGGGTATCTTGATTAACTGTTTCTCACTTGAGGGTCAACTAGCCAAATTAGAAGTAGTGGGATTAAAAGCATTTCAACTCCTTCAAAGGACATTATGCCCTACTACAAGGTGAGTTGCGGAAAGAATTTGATTCGTTTAACCAAATAATGAGGTTAAAGATGGCTAAAGGTGTTCTCTGGCTGAACAGGACTAGAGATGATTCTTGGAATTTGATGAAACATTCAGTTTCTGAGGCCAAAGATGATTCCCAAGCTAAGATTATACTTGAAAAAGAGGACAGCATTCCTTCTCATGCAATCTTGTCTCTTAATGTCAAGGATCCTCGCACATTAACAGAGAAGGAAAAGATTGCATATGCTCCAGAATCAGGCTCTTCTAGTATACTAGGTGATGTTCTAGGAACTGAACGCAAAGAGCATGTTGTCTTTGGAAGATTTTCAGACGAGCCTGAAGGTAGTGGCATGCTCGGAGAAAAAAGTTTGTGGGACATTAGCAGTGGAGTAAGTCCTCCACTGGAAGAGGAGGTTATTTGCAAGGAAAAACATGACCAGCATAAGAATTTCCTCTGCCTCGATGATTCGAGTTCAGGGGCACTAAATACTTCAACCAAGTCTCCGTGCTCAAGATCTTGCCCTATTATGCTGTTGAAAAATAATAATGGAAGGGGCTTGAATATTGGGTAAACTCCTTTTCTCCTCGCTTATTCTTCATTTAGCGTTATTTGGGTTAAATTAATTGCTGCATAATGTTATGTTATTGTATTAATGCCAGCTCTTATGTTTGAGTTTCGGTGGACACAATGTCCTTTGAATTGTATGTTTGTATTTTTCCACTAGTTAATATATTATGTTTCTCGTAAGAAAAAAAGCTGTAGAGTCTCATGCTTTTTTGTGATTCAGTTTTTTTAACAAGGTCCATATCTATTTCTTATCTGAAGCATGAAAATCATGAGTTGAATGTTTACTATTGGCTCTTTGTGCAATAATTGATAACTCATATTTGAAATTCTGAATTTTATGGGTAGCAGAATGTGACAATCAATTTTTCTGACCTGCCTTAAAATGGCTTCAGTTCATCAATTTTTTCTATTGACTTTGATCTATTTGTATAGTTACCTTAGAATTCAATCTCTTATTGCCTTACAGATGGTCTGTTGTCCTCCCCTTAAGCTGGGTCAGGGCATTTTGGATTTCTCTTGTCTCAAAGGGGGCTCATGCAATGGGTTTGAGAGAGAAGCACTTGATTTCAAGTGAAGTAAGCATGTGAACTTCGTATCTATAATATTTAATATCAGGTTGTCAAATGCCACATGTAAGTCTCCTCTATTTTGCAGGTGGGGTTGCCATATTTTCCTTCGGATTTTCCTGATTGCAACGCATATTTATGCCTCAAGGAAACTGAAGCTGTTGCCTCTAGCCTTAAAGAGGAACTTCGTCCTCCAGCTATAAGGCCTTTGAGGGTTCCCATTCTACCCCCATGGAACACTATCAGAGCTGCTTTAAACGAAGGATCCACTACAGTTGGAGAAGATGAAATTTTTAGGCAGGAAAATGGCGTCAGAAGCAATTCATCATCTAACTCGGACTGTGGACTTTCTGATCCTACATTAGCTGCCTGTCATGGTAATTCATTTGATGGTTCTGTAGCACGTACGTCTGTTTCACTGACAAAATTCTTGAATGAAATTCAAGGCTGTCATTTACGTCTATGTCCTCATGTGGCGGATAAGCAGACAAGTTTCACTGAGTTTATGAGGGATGAAAGCAAGCTTGGGCTGGCCCAAAATGGGATTAACAAATTGAAGAACAATCGTAAATTATGTTTTGTTAGGGTATTACTCCATGCTTACAAGGAAGGTTTTCTTGAAGAGGGAGCAGTCGTTTGTGCACCTCAACTGACTGACATATCAATGTGGAAGAGGTAGTCCTTTTTGCTTTGGACTTTTTATTCTGAAATTTTGTGATTTATTCCTTACATTGATATCCTATTTTCTTCTTATGGTTATATTTGCACTTGGCGGCGCTTGTAATTTCCTCCGTCTTTTATTTTCCAGTAGAGGTGTCTTGATGCGTTGGTGGTTGATAAGTTGATTGAATGTGTCTGCTCTAATGTGCCTGGACCATGATAAAGGCAGTATAGTTTGAGAGATATATTGACTTATGTTAGGTTATGCCTCATTACCATCAGAACTTGCCTTGTTCAAAGTTTACTGAAATTTAAATGCGACCATTGATAATTATAATCTTGGGAGTGGCTTGTAAGTTTTGTGCTACTTTTGAAAGATATTTATCTGTATTTCATAGTAATATCCATGCTGCATACCAATAATTTAAAGCCTTTTAAATATAAATAAATAAATAAATAAAATAATAAAGCAACGTGTGTGTCTTGCAGGTCAGAGAGTTTCGATGGAGGACTTCAAATGCCTCAAACAGCTGTGACATCGTACTTCAAAGAGCAATCTTCTGGTAAGTGGGAACTCCAAATACCAGAGGACAGTGTTGGTAGAGAATCTCATCGTTGGCCAATAGGCTTTGTCACCACTGGTTTTGTTCGAGGGAGGTTAGTTTACAGTCCTGCTACATCACAACTCCCAGCTTTTGTTTCTATTGTTCTATACATTTATTTTTTTGTCTTGACTATGTCGCATTGAATTTTATATGCAGCAAGAAGCCGATAGCAGAAGCTTTTTGTGAGGCAGTTGTACTTAATCGTCTTCGAGAGGAACAATGGGATTCGAAGCCAGCAAAGCAAAGACGGAAGGAAATTTATGTCCTTGTCAGGAATTTGAGATCTTCAGCATATAGACTTGCTCTTGCCACCATTGTTCTGGAACATCAAGAAGAAGACGTGGAATTCATGTGAACTGCTGCAAACTGTGGAGAGAGAGCATAGGATTTTTTGTTTTCTGAAGTATCAGCAATCTCCGATATGCTTATCAAATGCCCTTTTTTAATTTAAAATCTAACCAACTCAAAAGGTTGTGATTTAGTTTCCAAAAAAAAAAAAATTGGCATTATCTTTCCACTGATTATGGTATTTTTCATTCTGGGTTTTCTACAATTTTCATCACAATTTTTTTGGACAATACAATTCAGACCCAAAAAAAAACTCGAAAGATTTTGTTACACCATCTAAAGGTAGCATCATGTATACCAATAATTCTTTGTTTAAATAGGACCTTATAAAGGGTTGAAATTGAAACTCTTTGCAAAAGCAAATCTATCCTCGAAAGTCGGTTCTACCAGGAATTTACACCTCAACAAATAATTGCATTACATAAAATTTAAAACAAAGAATCTGAAATCATTAAGGAACGAAGTAATTATGATAATGCATTTTACAAATAATAATAGTCGACAAATACAGCTCCCTCAAGGGGTGAGATGCAGCAACAGATCCAGGGATCCTTACAGCCTGCAGAAGTCCAATTAAAACAGAACTTGTTACCGCGAAACAAATAAAAGTTGATCAACTAAGTACCATGACTTCAATATAGGTCACACAACCACACAGGTAAGATTAAATTCAGACAATGATATCAGCATACACAAACTTCATGCGCATGCACAAGGGTAGAGGGATAAAAGGAGAAGAGACTTCATCTCTAACAAACGCTGAATATATCTGTACATGCAAAATGTACTACAAATGTGGCATTGGAAACATCGATTGTCATGCTTAGAGTTAAAAGCAAAAGCATGCCTATCGAAGAAAAATATGCATACCTGCATACTTGCATATTGATACGATAGTAGCCGCATCAAAGAAAAGACGTTGTCCCAACCTAGGTGCCCCAACTTATGCAATCATAAGGTATATGCACTCTTAAAGAACACTAAAGTTAAAGATTCCAATGTATAATTTAAAGAAGTGAAAATGCGTTAAAATCATAGGGGCCTGTTCTATGCAGTCAATCTACTCAGGGGAAACCCTTTCAAGCAAACTCTCAAGCTCGGGGCTTATTTCAATATCTTCTTCCTTCAATCTTTGACGCATCTCAGGATCCAATTTTCCAGCAGCTATGTAAGTCTTAAGCAAAAAATAATACTCATTGGAACAGAGGCAATTTAGACGCTTCAAAATCTTGCAAAAGTTCTCAGCACTTTCAACATCTTTCTCTTCTTCAAAATACTTAAAAAATGCACTTGTGGTATCCGGGGATGGATGCCATCCCTCATCCACGGTTTCTGAAACAGCCGCTCCCAAATAGCTAACAGCCAAATCCACCTGACAGTTTTTCAAGAAATAAAGCATGAACATTTCCCGAGCCTTAAAGAAAGGCCCCTTAGTCCTCTTACAGGCATCTGCAAAGACCAATGCTGCTTCTTCATACATGTCCTGACTGAGGTAACCACGTATAGCAGTATTTGCCAGTCGCATATCATAACTGGAGCATTTGCACTCCCATTCCTCAAAACATTCTTTCAAGCCCTCAATATCGTTTAGCTTACAGAGGGCCTGAAGCATGAGAAGATAGCTCATATTGTTGGTTGCTGGGAAAGCTTCCTTGAGGGATTCCCATACCCTTTTGACCTCACCTAGATTAGAAGTGCAGCCATAGAGGCTAATCAAGAAATGGTATGTATGGCGCTGCTTCAGGGGTTTCATCATTTCCTCCGACTTTTTAAGGGCTAGCTCAGCCTTGTCAAAAATCTTAGCCTTTACATAAATCGCAGCCAGGTTACTATATGTTGACCAACTGCATTGGTTTCCATCTTGTTCTTGCATCTCGTCCAGGACTCTTTCTACTCCTTCAAAATCGTTTAAAGACGCAAAGCTCTGCATCCAGATGTTATACGTAAATGTGTCCAGAGGGATGTTCCTCTGCTTCATTTCTTGCACTAAAGGAGCCACTTTCTCTGGTTGCTGCTTTCTCATATGCATAGACATGAGATTGTTAAAGACCAAAGAAGAGGAAGCAAACTCCAACTCATCCATCGTCTCATAAAGAGCCAATGCCTTTTCTTCCATCACTTCCTTGCAATAACAGTTCAAAAGGGCTCCGTAAGTAAATCGATCCTTTAAAGACGGGGATAGGCCGCTGAAGTAATCCTCAGCTGCCTCTATCCCTTTCACTTTGGACGTAAGATCCAAACGTATGGCAAAGTCAGCTTTCGAGTAATTCATTTTCCTAAACTCCATCCATTCCATTATCTGCACTAATAAAAACCAAATAACAACTAAACAAACTACTAGTCACTACCTTGAAATCTATTAACCAAGCAATAAGCAATGAGCAATGGAATTCAAAATAAGATCGATTGGAATTGAAACACCTAAAACTCCATAAAATAGCACCAAAATTTGTCAGTAATTTTGAATTTAAGATGAAAATTAAGCAAATAAGAAGGAGAAGGATAGAAGCGGAAATAGGCCTAACCTCTAAGGCATGCTGGAACTTGCGGTACTTGCGGAGCTCCTTGATGCATCTCTCGAGCTCGTACTTCTTCAACATTCTGCCCTCCATAATGTACTGATTTAACGTCTTTGCCACGCTGCCTCCGGTGGCTCCCAAAGCCGATAGCCTCCGGTACAGCCTATTGGGATTTCCAGGCTGACTCCGCGCAGACTCCGTCGCAGCCTCAACCGCCGTGCAAAGCTTCCTCACCAGCCAAGTGCCGGCGGATATCGAGCGGCTAGAATTCATTTTCGTCAGAGTTAATTCTCTCTGCCTCAAAGCCAAGGGTTTTGGTAGGGTTTAACAAATCGGTATTTCTGTTAGGATTTAATTTTATAGATTATTATAAATAAACCCAATTCTAGGCATGTATTTATAAAAAAACCCACACACTATTTAAATATAGAAACACACCCAAAATCAATTCTAAAATAAACAATTGTATATTTTTTGGGTGTGTTTATAAATGGGTTTTGAGTGTGTGTAATGATGGGTTTTGGGTGTGTTTATAAAGTGTTTTGGGTGTTGGGTTTTTTTATAATTTCAGCCCCCATTTTGGGTGTTTTAGTGAAACCCCCTTAATTTTAACGATGCTTCAAATTGGGTGGATTCAAGACGCTGCGTTTTGCGTCGCCATCTTTCTTATTTAAACGAGCCGGGTCATGGGTTGAGGCCCAGACCCGGCCCTGATTGATTATTGAGAGACAAATCCCAAGTTCCAAGCTTTTGCAATTTCATCTCCGGAAAATGAAGGCTTTGGCTGTTGTTCGTCCCCCAAGCATTTGCTCATGGCCTCCACAGGCCTTACCCAAATCTCAGTATCTCCGAAGCCAACGCTTTCGGGTCTCGTCCTCTTTGGTGGGATTTTTTGTTTTTGTTTTGGAAATTCTAATTTTTTATGTTTTATTAATTATTTATTATGCAGATAAAAGAGACTCAGTCCGAAATACAGGCGAAGCAAGAGAAGAAGGGTGGAGTGATGGATGAAGTGTTTCTGAATTTGTTTAGGAAGAAAATGGTGGAGGAAGTTGGATGGGATTCCGGAAAACCCGGATATGATGGACTCATTGAAGTTGCAAACCGGCTTATGCTCAAAAGTCCAACCAATTCTCACACTAAAGAAGCTGCGGTACTCACTACTCTCCTCTCTTTTTTCAGGACTTATTTACATATTGTCTCGAATACGTAAATAAGAACTTCTATTTTTCTGCCGATGACAGTTTGATATATGTGTAAAAAATTGTGTTATATATGAATTAATTTTACATATGTGCCAATTTGTGATTTGCGAAACGTCTCCTTTGTTTTCAGCTGCAAATATAAGTGACATGTGTAGTGAATTGGCTCAATAAAAACACAAAAAAAATAATTGTATGAATTTTTCACGCATGATGATGATGATGGTGGCCATTAGTGAGTGTTGTTGTATGGTTTGTTGTGCTTAATTGGCAGGTGAGAATACTGAGATCCCTGTTTCCACCAATGCTGCTACAACTTTATAAATTGCTAATAGCACCCATACAAAGCGGAAAAGTAGCTGCCATCATGGTTGGTCTGTATTTCCTATTCCTCACTCATTTGATATATTATTATTTATCCTTGCATATATATGTATATATGATATGTTTTGAACTGAAGCAAGGGTGACTGCAATTACTTGTGAATGGCTCATGGGACCCTGCACTGTTAATTCTGTCGACTTACCCGACGGCACCTCGTGGAATAGTGGGGTGAGTGGTGGCCAGTCTGGTCACCTATGATATCCAATATGTATTTCTTCTTTTTTTCTGATGTTTTAAGCTAAGCTCCTCAGATAATGAATGGTTATGGGATGGGAGGGTTTAGGTGTTTGTAGAGAAATGTAAGTACTTGGAGCAAAGCAAATGCGTCGGAATATGTGTGAATACTTGTAAGCTTCCTACTCAGGTCAGTAATTCTATTTTAAAGTTTTCTGTCAAACGCTAGCCGAAAGAAGAAAAACGGTTTTGGTTATGTAGAGGAGGTGATTCTAATTGCATAAAGATGGTTGCTCCAGGCCTTCATGAAAGATTACATGGGTGTTCCTTTAGTGATGGAGCCAAACTTCAGCGACTATAGCTGCCAGGTTAACCCAATACCTCTCTCTACACACTCATCATTTCAACATACTGATTCTCCGGCATTTAACTCTCTATTGAACTCCCAATATGGCAGTTTAAATTTGGGATTCTCCCTCCCCTTCCTGAAGATGATGCCACTCTCAAGGAGCCGTGCTTGGACATCTGCCCTAACGCCACACTACGCAGAGAATTCACCAGAAACATTAATGTACAGCAATGCCCCAAGGCATGAACACCGCAGCATTCATTTGCAACTGGAGATACATATATATCATACTAAATTAATTTACAAAACAACTAAATCGCTAACATTTGGGTTGTACAGAAAAACAAATCATATGTACTCTGCATCTTCCTACTCAACAACCTCTCTTTTTTTATAAAAAAAAAAATAGAACATTGGGCACACATGAGATACCGTTTGTATAAAGCACTTCATCTGCAACACTCTCTTTCCTTTCCTTTTTTAACATTTAATTTTGGGACAAGTAATTTCCTTGATCTGCAACAGCATGAAAAAGAAATAGAGGCATGACTAGTCTTGCACAAAGTCTAAATGAGGCCATTTTATTTGAAATCAAGAAGTGGCTGTACAGTCCAATACAAAGCAAGGTTTGCTGCAAACAAAAACACAAGAAATAAAAGAATGGGGCACACACAAAAGAATCTGTCAAACTATTTTACCATAAGTGGTACATGCACGAAAGATCATCCACTATTTGTGCAGCAAGTCAATCCAGTTCACTAAATTATCTTTTTTATCTTAAAAACACAATGAGAAATTGACTAAATTGATTGATCTAGCTGCAGAAGCCAATTTCTGAGTGAAGTAAAAAGTACAAGCATACACCTTTACTAACCAAAAATAGAACTTACCAAGATCAACATTATACAGGCATATCAGGACTTGATCTACAACAAAAACAAGAGTTCTCATTTATGCGAGAGTGGTGTTCTTCAACTGTATGACTAACAGTCCCAACCAGAGCGCCTCCGACGTTCTCTAGGTTTATCTCTAGAACTGCAATAGAGACAACAAATGAACCTGATCAGCACCACAATTAAATACGTGCAAACATGGACAACTCTAACTGAAGTGTAAACCAGAACATCGTATTAACCTTTCAGAAGGCTTCTGACTTGCATTTTCTCCAGAGTTCTGAGAAGATATGTTTACGACTGATGTAGGAGCAGGAGTAACTGTATTCGTTGCCTGAGTTCTATATATGTCCCCGCCAATGGAGCCACCCGATACAAATCCTCTTAATGCTGGTCTCTGGGGAACACTAGAGCTGTTACCTGAACCCTGACTTGGAGAGTTTGATGCAGCAGCAACAAACTTGGTCTTGAACTGAGACATCATTCCTGTCCTCAGAGAAGTTACTGCAGCAGATCGACTAGTAGGAGTATGAGATGAAGAATTATTGGATTCCGAATTATATCCAATACCCAGACCATAATCCACCCCACGCACACCTCGACCACCGCCGCCGCCGCTACCACCACCACCGCCCCTCCCTCTACCCTTCTTTCCACCTGCAGAACCCATACACTATAATCATTTGAAATGCTAGAAAAGGCTAATATAATATGTAATGGGCCTCCTACAAGAACCCAGCAAAAGTGAGTGTCCTTATCTTGCAAAAGCATCTAAAGAAATAGCAGCTATAATATGATCAAAATTTATACCTCCTTTTCTTGAATCACGTTTAGACCTGAATCTTCCATCCTGATAAAGTACAGGGCAAATCCCATTAAAATAGAGCATGTAAGATCTCATTATAACATCTATGATAATACAAGAAACATAGTAAGGGAGAGTATCAGAAGTTCCACACAGGAGACAATGACACCCTCAATAAAACATAGAGATGCACATACACATTGGAAATAGAAACTGATACTACCCACACACAAAAAATACAAACAAACAAACAAACACGTATTGTAGTGTAGATAGATACGAAACACATAGCTACAGGATAGGTAGAAAACAAACATTAAAATCCTACGGCCGGAACTGAGGACATTCTGCATCAATGGCTTTTGAAATGTAAAACTATGTAATATTAGTGCATGTGGAACCATATGATAACTGGTGCATTAATGTCTAATAATATGTGATAATATACTAACGGCCTGTTTCTACACGAGGCTAGGAGGTACAGCCTTAAATAGGACTCTCTCCTGCATTTGGTAACACTCGCTTCTTATTTTAAAGGGGCCTGCATAATCCGCTTTAACATAAAACACCGCACTATGCTAACACCCCACCACATAATAAGTCCCTAAAATATTCTCTAGATAGGACTAAGCTTGAGCTTTCAATTAATCTCTATTCTTCAATCCACGCATACACCCCAAGAACTCTTTGTAATGTAGAACTGGTTTACAAGTCAAGATGGGAGTACTACAAACCGTCTAACTATCAAAACTAGGCACTTTTTCACCAATGGGTAATCTTGACAGTATTAAATCAACGATCCATACAGCCCTGTAATTCCAACGACATACTAAATCTTTTCAAAATGTGGTCTTGAACGACTAAACAGTTCATCAAATCTCAAAGTGCACTACTAATCAGGACCAACCTATGCACCTATATAATGGAGTGCACATAAATATAGTTTATTTATGAGACAAACACTTGCAGTTGTACTTATCTAGATATTGCATTAAAAGAGAACATCTTAGCAGAGTCTATATCTAATAACTTGTATTTTCCTGGACTCAGAACATAATGCATTATTAGGATTGCAAAACTATGGTTATAGCCACCAGCTCTAAAACTAAAAGAAACTAACATAGGTGGATGCATGCATAAACTGAATATATAAGCCATAACAATATGTTAATAGTACTACGAAATTACCTTCATTGCAAGGTCCATGAGCTCCGTGGAGACATTCTGACCAGCAGCAACCAAGCTATTAACCAATTCACCAGCAAACCGTGCCTCTTTCTGAGTTATAAGAGTGTATGCAGTCCCATCTTTATCACCAGCACGACCTGTTCTACCAATTCGATGGACGTGCATGTCCATATCTTTTGCAATATCAAAGTTCACAACTGACTTAATTGACTTGATGTCAAGACCACGAGCGGCAACATCAGTTGCAATAAGAACATGGTAAATGCCAGATTTAAATTTTTGCAAAATATCCATTCGAGATGCCTGGTCCTTGTCACCATGCAGAGCTGTGACTTTAAAACCTTTCTGGGAAAGCTGTGATTCGATCTCATCCACTGCAGCTTTTTTTGAAGCAAATACTAAAACATCACCCTCATCGATCATTCCAGGTAACTTCTCAAGAAGCCACGGCAACTTCTCAGCATCAGAAGGAATTACATGAACAACCTGAGTGATATCCTCATTGGCCATTCCCACCTCACCCACTGTAACTCTTATTGGATCGGAGAGAATCTCCCTGGCCAACTTTTCAACTTTACGGGGCATTGTCGCAGAAAAGAGCAATGTCTGTCGGTCCGGCCGAATCTGTCCAACAATAGACCTAATTTGAGGCTCAAACCCAAGGTCAAACATCCGATCAGCCTCATCAAATACTAGGTAAGTTGCCCTTAGCATCGTCAGTGCCTTCATTTTAAGCATGTCTATCAATCTCCCAGGAGTAGCAACAACTATCTCACACCCTGCCTTAAGTTCTTTGAATTGATCAAGCTTAGACATTCCACCGTATACAGCAGAGACACGTATCCCATGTGATTTGGCAAATTTCTTGGCCTCTAAGTATATTTGGTGCGCCAGTTCTCTAGTAGGTGCACATATCACTCCAATAGGACCCTCTTCTTTCTGAAGTTCCGGCTGATCCATAATGTGGACTATCATAGGAAGGACAAAGGCGGCAGTCTTTCCAGAACCAGTTTTTGCAATACCGATGATATCTCTCCCAGAAAGAACGATGGGTAGAGCTTGGCACTGTATTGGTGTAGGCTTTTCATAATCTTGTTTCTTTATTGCACTCATGAGCTGTGAAGAAAATCCACACTCTTCAAATGTCTTAAGTGGCCTGTGTACATCAAAACCTGACGCACGGATGGCCAAACTCTTCTTGTACTCAGCAACATCCTCCTCGCTCATCCCTAAATAAGGAAAACAAAACATGAGTTAATAAGTCTTCATTATGGAAAATCTGCCCATAAACTACATCCTTCCAATTCAAATTTCTACTTAAGAACTTCTACCAATCAAATATTTTCATTGTCATTCAAATTTAAAATATTTGAAGTACATTTCTACTAAATTCAGACCAACTAATTGAATTATTAAAAAAGAAACAAACTTCTCAGTTGCTTGATTGGAATTTACCTGAAATTGACTCTTTCTCCTCGTAAAAATCCTTATTAAAGGGCTCGTAGTCGATCGAACTATGATCGAGAGCGGCAATCGGCTCAATTTTCCTCTTGTCCAGAACAATGGGATTATCATCCGAATCGTACTCCAACATCCCCGCATCGACCGCCTTCGCAGCCGCATAGACCTCCTCGTCCGAGTCGTATCCAGCGTGTAACGCATCGGAGGCCAGCGTCAGCGTCACGTCCTTCTTGGCCCTCAAAAAACTCTCCATAGGATCATCCTCTTCATCGTCCTTGTACTTCTCAGCCTTCTCTTTCGGCTTCGGCGGCGGCGCCGACCTCACCTCCTCGTGAATGCTCTCCATGAACGCGTCAAGAGGGTCAATTTCATCATTTTCGCCGCCACCGCCACCTTCGTCGTGATTGTTGTTATTGCCAGGGTCCTTGGAACCATCGTTATCGTCGTAATCAATGTTGTCAAGGTCGGTGTCTTCGTAGTTATCGTGGCTTTGTCCGCGCGACGACGGAGGCACATAGAGTCGCTGAGGCGCTTGCTGGGACCGCTCGAAGTTGAAAGTCGATTGCTTGTTTATGCCAAAGCCTTCGAATCCGAATTTTCTCTTCGACATCTTTGAAAATTTGTAAGGTTTTGTGGCAGTGAAGAAAACCCTAAATTGGTAAGTGTGTGTGAGAGAGAGAGCTTGGAAAGGATAAACCCTAGGTCTAGGGTTTGGAATTGGTTAGGGGGTTCAGCTCTGACGAGATAGGAAGAGCGGGTTTAACGAGAAGTAAGCCGGACGGGGCCAACGGTCGCCGACTATCAACTAAGATTTGGGATCGGGCTAGATGGTTCCGGGTCGGATGCTGATTGAATCCTGATCGATATTTTTGTATCGGATATCTTTTCTTTTGGGATTCGTTACGTTATAGGGCTTTCTTTTCTTAGCCTGGGCCAGGCCCAATTTCTTTAGGTGAAATTATCCATTATTATTTTTTTTCAAACAAAATAACAATTACACCAACTTGTAAAATTATTACAATGGTTATCATTCAATGGTGTAAGTGTTATTTTATTTGAAAAGGACGAAATTAGATTGTTAGAGCCGCGTTAAATCATATGTTGGTAACGTGATTGGCGAAACAACTAGAAATAATGTATGCAGTTCCACATAGACATATTGTAAAAAATGAGGGCACTCTCTCGCCTATAAAAGGAGGTCACTCTTCACTTTAAAATGATCCTCTCTCTTCTTTCCCTTATTTTTAGGACCAACCTCTTGTACAATGTAAACAACTATTATTATAGTGAGAGCATTTTTCTATGTGAACGTAGCACATTCAAGTGAACTACTTACATCTATGTGTTTTTGCATGCTTACACACGCATGCTGCCCTATTGATTCACACATCATCCATCAAATACATATCACCCTAAGTTATGTCCAATTTTGGGCCATCAACAATCTCTAATTAGTCATTACAAGAATTAGTTTATAAAAAGCAAACTAAATGCTGAGGTGTTTTTACAACAGTTATAGGAGGCATCACACGTTCAGGATGACCATCCTCATTATCAAAACTCATATTTATAAGAAGAGGTATTTAGTCATATACCCATTATTAGCATTAATATTATAAATAAATCCTACACCATTTAATTCCTATAAACAAATCCAAAAAATGATTGCTAGCCCTATTGAATTTAATTTTGATTATTAAATTACTTTTGATGCCCTATTGAGTGTTTTGGGCTTTTTTTATGAGATTTTGGGGTTGGGTTTGTTTTAAGAAATCAATGTCAGTTTTGTAGTTTAAAAGAAGTTAAAAGCCTTTTTGTTATGTTGTAAATAGGCTTTGGGTGTGTTTCTAAAGTTCATTTCATATAGGATTTTTTTAATCATTTGGGCTCCTATATTTGGTATAATAGTGAATCTCCCTTATAACAAATGGAGGGGCCTCCTCTCTTGGTCGTCCAGAACCAGTGAGATTAACTAAAGCATATAAAATTGAACTTAAAATTGATAAAATCCTATTCACCCCGTCACCCAACTAACACTCTTGCTACTACTTTAATACGTCTCTGAATTGATTCCACGTCATCGATCTTGATAGTGGCACAAACCTCCACGATCGTCAATCACCAAAAGACATGAACACTCCAATGAAAAGAATAAAATGATATGGGTGCTATATTGATTAGATTCACAAGGAACAATCTAATCAACCTAACGATGTTATGCTCAATAAACTCTCGAAAAGATGTTGGAAAATCTCAAGAGTTCATAAAAATTAACTCACTCAAAACAAGGGTTTTATGCACAAGGCCAATTTAAGAATATGTGGGTTGTTAATTTTATGTCTACTAAAACAAGGTATTTATATTACGTAAAACTTGTTTAGGTTAAGACTAGGAAGATGTAAAAAGACCCAATATAATTAGGACAAAGATTCCTAGAAGAAACACGTGAAAATCAAAACATGAAAACTGAAATCCCATGTTTCCGCTCAAGCATGAGAGACATAAAATTTACACGCTCGAGCGACAAAACACTGAGTGTTCATTAAAAATCAACATAAATGTAATGTAAACCTAATTTCGTCAAAACCAAAACACTTGTGAACACATGAATGCAATGTAAAAACATATTAAGCTTATTCTAAATTATACTAACCACCTAGAAATGCATAAATGGTATCTAAGTCTAACTTACCTCACCTAAATTAAAATGAAGCCTTGTTTGATGATGAACGGTCGAATATGGGCAACGCTTGCTTTGCCAACTTCATAACCTCACTCATGACTCAATCTAAAACATTCTAGTGCTTACATAGAAAATAAACTTAGTCTAGGGAATGCCAATTTACATATATGACACTTACAGCATATGATTTAGCATATCAATATTAAGTAGTTCCAAATATGCATCATCCTCCGGAGTTGCAACCCGCGACAAGTATACCCGTGGTGGTGGCCATACATTACCAGCCACAAGAGCAGCATCTTGAAGTACTTGATCATACGAGTTGGCCTCAATATCTAATTGGTATTGACTTGTAATATTATTTGCCGATGTCTCACCACCAAATGTTTGCAGTTCATGTGTTTAAAACAACCTCCTAAATCCCTTCTCAACCACTTTAGTGATTGTTTCCAAGTACACTTGTTTACGGAGACGTTGATGATATACATCTTCGTCCAAGCATACTTGAAAAAAGTCACTGAATCGCTCCATTAGTCAAAAGAGTTTGACCACTTAAATTGGGTTGGAAAATACTCGAATTGTGAGATGAGGAGGCTCCTTAATAATCGCTCTGTTAGTATAATAGAGCTTTAATCTCAAGGTCTCTTAAATATATCCAGAAGATGAGTGGTTACATATATGGTAGAAATTGTAACCCGCTTCCTGAAAAACAGACACTTTCATTTCACACATAACACAGAAAGAAACACCATTCATAGCCCTGCTCTGCCGCCATACAATATTGTAACCCACTTCCTGCTAGGAGGAGACAAGCCAAAAGTCCCTTTTTTTACCGTTAATTTGTCTGTTGTTATGTCCGTTAACCGCGCACGTTAGCAAAGAAAAAGAGCCTGTGCGCCTCCCCACAAACCAAACGATTAAAAAAAAAAAAAAAAGCAAAAAGCACTGATAACAGAGTGAACTCAACGATACCTCCACCAACAGTCACAAACTTCTCTCTCTCTCTTTTTCTCTCGGAAAACGGGACCCGACTTATGAATTCAGCTTACTCCGTTCCAACGATTGAACTCGGCCATGGTGATTTCGACTGTGAGTTCACTATTCCGAGCTCGGATTTTCACGACCATGTCTCCGCCGTTGATCCTCGTTTGAGCTCTGTTAGCAGCGGTCTCAGCTCATAGTGTTGCTTCCTGTTCAAGTCTGCGCTAATTGACGGTCGTGATCTCGCTGTTGATTTCAGATCTGAAGCGTTACCCAGTAATCGACGGCGTCGATGATGTCTGAGCTCACAGGTTCGCTCCCCTCCCCACCACTAATTCTAATTTCGTTGCTCATTGTTGTTAAAGTGAGGACTTAGTTGTGTAATCGATTTAAAGCTTATACTTTTTTATTTTTTGCTGATTTTTCTATCCATAATTCCAACACCTTTTTTTAGTGAGTAAGCTTATTAATTAAAGGATCTATTTTGCGTTTTTCTGGTTCTGAAATGAGTGGCGGCGAGGTGCTCCGGTTGCATAGTAACCCTTTGTTTGGATGCAGAAAAAGTACGGAAAAAGAGGAGAAATAATAATTATGGGTTTTGTCCCTTTATGAAGACATTCGATTAGGGCTCACAAAGTGAGTGATGGTTTTGTTTTCTTGGGTCCCTGCAACCATGTGAATCATTCTTTGTAAAACTTGCATTAGATGTCAGATTATGGCTGTTTTAATGTGTTTGTTCTGGAGCCAATCTAGCTGGAAATTAGGTAACAAGTGTAGAGCTTTTCTTATCATGAGAGCTTCTGTGAGTGTGAGTAGTTTTTTATGGGTGAATTGAACGCTAATTTTGAATCAACAATGCAGGAATATTGAAGAAGGTCCAATGGTTGTCGATGAAATACTTGCTTTTGTTTTGTTATGTGATATCTATCATCGATGCAGCACCATCAATATCTCCCATGGGTGCACCATGGCCAGCACCTGATATGCCAAATCTTCCCCTGCCAGCCGATTTGCCAGTGTCCCATAAACACTGGCAAAAACATTTCTTACCACGTGCTGCGCCAGTTGCACTATCACCTGTACACCCTCCTTTTTATGGTCCCTTAATAACTGCTGGTCATCCCCCTGCAACTTCTCGATTGTCAAGGCCAGCAATGAAGAGGAGTGGCTTGGCACCTCCCCTTGCTGGCTTTCAGAATATTGCCCCAGCACAGTCAAGTGCTGGTACAATCCCTTCAGGTTTAGCACAGCCTCCGCTCACTCCTTCCATTTCCAGTAAGTTACACTCCAAACTGTGTTATTTATTTTCCCCCCCTTTTTTATGAATTCAATAATTTCAGATGACTGCTTTATCATAAAAGAAGTAAGATAATCACTATTAGGTCTAATCTTCACTATTTTAGTCCTTCTCATAAGAAAAGAAAGTCACTTAGACGTTTCATTAGCATCATGATGGTTTTAGTTCGTCTCTTTTTTCTAATCACTGTAAAGATGACTAAATGGTTTCTAGTTTGGCTTATTTTTCTGTTAGGATGATCCTTAAACGAGGCCTTAAAGAATGGTCAGATTATCAAGTTGGGTTACTGGATCACGTATGCTGTCTGTTTCTTTTCTTAGAAAGAGAGGTCCCTTTTTAGAACCATATAAATAAATAAATCAATATATACACACACAAACCCCTTCTTAAGGGGGATCTCTTTTACTATTCACCAAAAGGGATTCTTGCAAGTGTGTGCAGTCGATTGTTGCAAGTGTTCGTGAATTGTGCGGGGTTTAGCCAAGAAACTATGAAATTGCCACTTTTTTTAATGAGAACTTGTTTGGTATGGGGCAAAGAAGAAGGCTGTTACACTTTGAAGATGTGCAGTTTTGGCTTCTATTTTGACTATTTGGATACAACAAGATAATGTTTGACAAGAGGATGGACGAGGTGGTTTCCAAGAGTCAAATTTCTAGTCTCTCTTTGGGCCTCTTTGTCTAAGCGTTGAAGTAAATTTTCCTTTTAAGCACTGGTTGCTGTGTTTTCTTGACGGACTTTTTATCTGTATTTCATTTTATTATATACGTTTTTTTTAATAGTTCCCGGTTCCCATAAAAAAGCCAAATATTTATATGTTGAAGTTATTGACAAGTGATGAATTACTAAGCTTCCTACCTAATTTCATATTAAAAACATATCAACTACTCAAATCTTATTTATTCTGCACAATGTAATTGTGCTGAGACCTAACTCTGTTGCTGACAAAGGTTTTTTTTTTTCATTCCTTCCAGACTGTTGCAAACCAGACATGGTATTGAGACGCGAAAGTCGGGGTTGCCATTGTGTTTATCCCATTAAGCTTGACCTCCTCCTCTTAAATGTTTCACAGAATCCTAATTGGAATCTTTTTCTTCAAGAATTAGCTGTCCAGCTTGGTTTGAATGTTTCTCAAATAGAGCTGATTAACTTTTATGTACTCAGCTTATCAAGGTTAAATATTTCAATGGATATTACTCCATATCCAGGGGTCAGTTTCTCGGCAAGTGATGCATCTGCAATAAACTCTTCTCTTGTCATGCACAAGGTTAATTTAGACCCCGCATTAGTGGGTGATTACAAACTCCTCAATCTAACTTGGTTTAAGCCTCCACCTACTTCTCAAGGTAATTCTGACATATCCCCAATGTTTATATAATCTTCTATACTGTGTTCGTTTGCAATATGGTGGTAATCTTTATGGTGAGACAACTGTAATGTTTCAAGTTCTAAATAGATATAGCTTCATTCTTCTAATCCAGACAAAAAACTTCGAAATAGGTAATCTCTGCGTTAATGTATCTGTGTGTTTGCTTTTACACTACTATATATTATTTTGGCTGTGTAGGGCTAGAGTAATAATTTGCCCTACTGAAGATGTTGTGTGCTTTTGTTATGCTGGTTGGCCTAGTTAGTTGCTTCAAAGAAGTCAACTCTATTATATGAATCAGAATATTAACATGCTCTTGTTTTTTTTTTTTTTTTTTTAAGCTCCTGTTGCTACATCACCAGTTGAAGCCCCACCAAAACCATCACCGACTCATACGTCCTTAACTGCTTCAAGTAAAGGGAAGCATTCAAATTTGAGTCTTATTATTGGTATTGGTGCCGGAATACTGTTAATTTCCATTATAGCTGTGCTCATACTTTGTTTATGCACATTCCGTCAAGAGAAGACTAAAGAATCTAATATAGAAACAGGTATGTGGTTCCATTTTCAGATTCATACATTTTCCTGTTTTCTTCTGGTTTCAATGGTATCCGTAATCTTTGGGTATTATCCTGGTCATAACTTACTACTGCTAGGAACCATTGTGTGGACCAACCTTTAATTACACTTTCAGAGTTTGCAGTCATGAAGATATTGTTATCCAGAGGATATTCCTATCTCGTTACTAAAAAAGCAATAAATGTAAATGTAAATCATGCTTGACAATGTGAACAAATGGTGTATGTCTGCATATAGACATGCTTAAAGTTTTTTAACTAGTTGCATTTTCAATGATCTAAATCCAGTTAACCAGCTGCAGAAAAAATTTGAAGATCTGATGAAAAGAGTTGCATGAAACACCAAAGCAGAAACTTGAAATAGATTTGAGTTTGACTTTTCTGTATTAGTAGTCTAGATTTTCTGTTCAAGTTGCTTATTTCGTGCCTTTTTTTCCTCCTCTTTTTTTGTGGACTTTTTCAGCCCCAGAAAAGCAGAGAAGCGTCGAAACAGTTCCAGCAGTAGGATCTCTACCCCACCCAAGCAGCACTCGGTTTCTGGCATTTGAAGAACTTAAACAAGCAACAAACAACTTTGAACCTGCAAGCATACTCGGAGAGGGTGGTTTTGGCAAGGTGTTCAAGGGCGTCTTAAGTGATGGTACAGCTGTAGCAATTAAAAGACTTACTAATGGAGGGCAACAGGGGGATAAGGAGTTCTTGGTTGAGGTTGAGATGCTTAGCAGGCTGCATCATCGTAATCTGGTGAAACTTGTGGGTTACTATAGCAGTCGTGACTCCTCACAAAACTTACTTTGCTATGAGCTTGTGCCAAATGGAAGCTTGGAGGCCTGGCTTCATGGTAATTTCTTGAATCACTTAATGCCATCTAAAGTTAACTGTTTCACTAAATTTATTTAATTTTTACTGGGTGTAGCGTTTCAAAATAGAAAACATGTTATATCTTAATCATACTTTTTCTTCTTGATATGCATTGCTGACAATGCTCTCTCTCTCTCTCTCTCTCTCTCTTCCCTCCCATCTCAGGTCCCCTGGGAGTAAATTGTCCTTTAGATTGGGACACCCGAATGAAGATTGCACTTGATGCTGCCAGAGGACTTGCTTACCTGCATGAGGACTCACAACCGTGCGTTATCCACAGAGATTTTAAAGCATCCAATATATTGCTAGAGAACAACTTTCATGCTAAAGTTGCTGATTTTGGCCTGGCTAAACAGGCACCTGAAGGCAGAGCAAATTATCTTTCTACTCGTGTGATGGGAACATTCGGGTTGGTCTAAATTTCTACCGTACGTAGGTTGTCAATTCTATCATTTGGAATGGCACTTAGATGTAATTATTTTATTTTACAGGTACGTAGCTCCAGAGTACGCCATGACTGGACACCTACTTGTTAAAAGTGATGTTTACAGTTATGGGGTTGTCCTTCTTGAATTACTCACTGGTAGAAAGCCTGTAGATATGTCACAGCCAGCCGGGCAGGAGAATCTTGTCACCTGGGTTAGTATTATTCATACAGCCCCTCATTCTTCTGTTTTTTAATTGACCATTTCTATTGAAAAGGATAAAAAGTAACAAGTTTAATATTCTTAGGAAAAAAAGAAAAAGAAAAAAACTAGTGGTATATTTGTTCCTTCTTTTGAAGCATAAAGTGATATTCAATTGGTCTTTTGCCATTATTATTTTGGATGGGAGAGTGAGACATTGGGTTTTCTATCTTCCAGGCAAGGCCAATTCTTAGGGACAAGGATAGGCTGGATGAGCTCGCAGATCCTAGTCTTGAAGGAAAGTACCCAACGGAAGATTTTGTACGAGTTTGCACGATTGCAGCAGCTTGTGTTGCTCCTGAGGCAAGCCAACGCCCTACAATGGGTGAAGTGGTACAGTCACTGAAGATGGTGCAACGAATCACCGAGTATCAGGATTCCATGTTAACCTCTTCCACTGCCAGACCCAATCACAGGCAGTCATCGACTACCTTCGAGTCCGATGTGTCATCTTCAATGTTCTCGTCTGGTCCTTACTCTGGTCTAAGTGCCTTAGATAATGACAATGTGTCTCGGGCAGCAGTTTTCTCTGAAGATCTTCACGAAGGACGATGATTGCGTAACAGAAGTCGACATTCTGTTCAAAGCATAGTTGACCGTCCGGTATAGCAATGTACGAGCAGTCCCCTTGTGAGCAGGGGATATACAGGTTGATTTTTTTGGGTAATAGGTAGGTTTTGTAATTGTGATTCTTGTTTGGGGAAGGATGAGTGTCTTTTTGTAGTCCTTTATGTGGGGGAACCACCGTTCAGTTTTCTCCATAGGCAGCGGTTCTCCGCACGGTGGATGAAATTTTGTATATGCCTTGTAAGCTTGTTTCATGAAATTGGGGTTTTAAGTGTTTCGTATTTATGCATCCATTTTAAGTGCTACTTACGACTCAAGATCCCACGTTGGAAAAATAGCATCCTAGACTGGTTTAAGAGCCCTTGAGCATTCCTCCTTGACGAGCCGGTTTTTAGGGCAAGTTCTACCCATTCTCTTAATAAGGGCTACCACCAAGGTCTAAAATATCGGTAATTCAAAAACACAGAAATATTGATGGAAATATCAGAATATTATTTATATCAATAAAAATTGAATAAAAACCACAGAAATTGTAAGAAAAACTTGGAAATTTTATTGAAACTTTGGAGGATGTTTATTTAGTCAATTATTTATTAGTTTATCATAAAAAAAAAAAAAATTGAAAGGAAATGCATTGCATGATGGGTTTAACTGATTTAAGTTGATTATATAGAGAGCTGACAAACACTGTGAGTAGTGGTGGACCTATTAAGGAGCAAGGAGATGCATCTGCATCTCCCCTCACCAGAAAAACCATTGTAGGTGCCTCAAATTGCCCCTTTACTTAGCTAGTGGTGGTGCACTCCAGGTGTACAGATTAGGAAGTTTACAATGTAAATAAGAAAGTACCCCCCATTTGGATTCAAATAAAAATACTATAAAATCATATTCCCACCAAATCAAAATATGAAAAATCGGTTTTAGTGCAAAATATGATTTAGGCTAAAAATGATGGCTCATTAAGTCAATATATACTTCATACTAAAATCCCATAAAATCAAGTTTTCTTATTTGATGGGTAAGAAATAAAAGCCGCCAAAAATTATCTTGAGGAAAATGATTATCCCGAAAAATCATTTTTCATACCTTTCAAAATTGCGCCTCCACTAAAAAATTATTGGGTCCGCTAGTGACTGTGTGTGAATGTAGAAAATATGTAGTAATTAATGAAAGAAGATTAAATACACCATAATCATTTATATATAATGATTTACTACAATATTTTACATTTATACATTGTATGGTTAGATATATGATTGACTTAGTATCACATAGAGTTTCGCTTTGCATATTATCACAAAAACATAAGCAATATGATGGTTAAGGCGTTGGAGGGGTGAAATGGCAGGGATTCGTATGCTTTGTGTTTTTTATTTTATTTTTTCCATTACTTCGATAGTTTCGATACTATAATGATATTATAATGATATTTTGACAAATTATTGTTGAACTGTTAGCAAAATTATCGACATCGATATTTTCCGATATTATCGGTATTTATACGATATTTATATGGATACGTTTTGAAATAGCTGTGACCCGAAAAAACGATAATATCCTCAATATTTTATTGATATTATCGATATTTTAGACTATGGCTACCACCGGTTAGTGTCAATAGAGTGGGTTAACAAGTCTATAAATTTTGGTATTCTAAAAAGTCAACAAGTCTATTGTTAATTACATGAATATTAATTTGACTTGTTAAGAGTAATTTGATTGATAATGACTTTCTTTTATATATATTATATGAATAATATTTTTTATTTCAAATCCGATGTGGATTGATGAGTTGAGCCTAAATCTGATTATAAATAGATTTGGACTTGGATTAAGGCTAATCTCATCCGAATTCAATCTTGTTACAAGCCTAAAGAGAGGAGAGGTTTGAATTGAAAGTCATGTCACATAATTGCACCTTGATTATCCTCAGTTTTAAAAAAAAATAAAAATAAAAATATCTCTAAAGAAGAAGGAAAGGTCACAAGATGACTTATTTAGAGCCGCGGTAACAGATAAAAAAGAGTTAATTGTGTAGGGTATGAATTATAGAAGAAAACAAACGTGGAAGTAAGTTGGTATGGAGATCCCAGCTGGTTGTTTTGGAAGTGATCACTTCATATCGAAGTTGTCGGTCGTGTAGCTCATGCATGTTATTGTACAGGTTAATATAATGAATTGTTATCCATGCACGTGAATTTGTCTTTAGCTTATTTGATGAACAACTGGGCACTTATTAATTGCTTCAAGACAACCTGTGCTCTATAAAACATGTGACTTGCTACTCTTTGAAGACAATATATATTCTACCATGGACCAGTCTATGCATTAGAAGAAGGAGATGATGACTGTCTTTATTTTGTCATAATTTAGAATTTTAATAAATAATTTTACGAGATATGTGAAACAATATTATGTAGGAAAAGTAGATTAAGGAATGTATTATTAGGGTTGTGTTGTGTGGCTGGGTAGTTGACTATTAAAGGCTCGTGTGGGGAGTGATTCTTGATAGACTAAAAAACACTTCTGTGAAGAATTACCTCTCCATACAATCACTTTAGTGGTTTTAAGCAATTTTATGGAAAATCACATGGAAGATGCTTCTCTCCGAAAGTAATTATGACTTATTCAGAATCAATCACAAACAAATCCTAATTATTAGTAACAAGACTTTTTAAAATAAAACCAAATAAATCACCGTAATTATTAGATACACTCACTGGCGGATCTACAGAGGCGCAAGGAGGTGCAGCTGCACCTCCCCTCGCCGGAAACTTCCTTGGGGATGCCGGAATTTGCCCATTTGCTAGTTCCCACCAATTGTTCGACTAAATGCCTCAAAGACGTTATATTGTTTGCTGCTGTGTGAGACCCTGAATATTTACCTTATATTGTTGGGCTCGATCTCACGAGCATGTAGGAGAAAACGGTTCATTAATCGGACCTCCACAGCCAAAGTTATGAATTTTATTTCACTTCAAAAAATTTACCAAAAATTACCCCAAACTTTTAATCACGTGTACTTTTATTTCATGACCTCCAATTTACATATGCTTTTGGTTAGATTAATTGGTATTGACTTTTGTTAGATTAATTATGTAATTGATATGGATTTTGTTCATATTTGATATAAATTTTGGTAAACTAATTGTGTCAATGACAAGGATTTTGTTTATATTAATTGATATCCATATAGACTACAATCAATTAGTTGTAGACGTAAAACTCTTATTTGTTTTAATTATGAGTGACATTAGTATTGTTTAAATTCTAAGGGCATTTGGCTGTATAATTTTTTTTTTTGAATTTTTAGCTTTTTTTTTTAAACACACTACACGGATGTTAGGACATGAACTTAGGACATTGCTTGAGCCCTTGCGAATTTTTAGCCTTTTAAATATTGCACCTCCCCCGAAAAATTCCTGGATCCGCCACTGGATACACTATTCTAATCTACTTTAGTTCATTTTCAAAACATGTGATAATGCACATGTATAATAATAATAATAATAATATTAATTCATCGTGGATCTGCACGAGTATATGAGCACGTGAAATGACACTACAATTATTAAAGGCGAGATAATAATATAATTTAATTTAAGAAATGTTTTGAGTTAGTGTCCCCGGACGCATGATGACACAAACGAAAAGACAACTGCGTTTTCTAGAACCTTTACGTTTTGGGATATTTTAGTTGTACTTGTGTGTTGAACCAAGATCACAAACTAAAAATGTCTCGTTACATAATATATAAGAATTCATGCGCAATTACGATAATATTGTAATTATTAATCAATGATTGTACTAGCGTCACAAAACTATAGGCCTAATCCCGAGGCATTGTAAGGTTGGAGGAGTAGTCCATTTTTGCAGGAAACCAAAGTATTCAAAGCAAACACGAGGACGTGATAGTTTTTCCAGAAAAAAAACATGACATGTTCACGTGTCTCAGTTATCCACCGAAATGTCACTTCTTTGCATGCAGCTTGCGATTGCAATGGTAGTGCAGAAAAATATCATTTTCTTTGTAATCAACTCCACCTTGAACAAACATGGCTTTTTTGCTGTACACGTAAGCCACCATATCTAATTCTATCCAGAAGAAGTATGCATAATTGTTGTTAATGCGCGCAATCGCAAAAGGAAAGTGAATGATTTATGCAAAGAAGAAATTATATCCATAGTTTTTGAGAAATTTATTTACCACCGCATATTATAAATAATTGCTCACATTATTCCAAACTTTTGAGAAACTCTTCCATGACATAGGCCTATTCCGCAAACCAATCATAGTGATGACATGTTTACTAATAAGTAACGAAAATACGAAGAAAGATAATACGATAAAGAATGAAAGCGAATCGGATCAACTATCTTCTCTTAGTTGACTTGAAATTTCCAAGTTAAATATTAGTTGGTGTCGTAGAGTAAGGCTTTCATCTCCCAGGAATCTTTGGATCAATGAATTTGCAACATAGGTTTATTTGCAAGATACATCAATAATGAGACGGATTTAACAATGTCAATTATTTTATCTTACATGACAAGGAAAACAACCCATGTCACTTTTGATCATTCCTAAGTTACCCCTTGCCAACTTCCAAATAGAAAAATATGTATCAAAAACCATATGGTGTTTTATTTATTTATTTATCGATTAAAAAAAGCATATGACTAATGCAGTTCTCTTCCAAATGAATAATTTGCTGGCCTTGCACAATATATTTACGCGGGAATCTGAGAATCTCGTTAAGCATAATTATCACGCTAATAATTGTAATTAGTCAACTTTATAAACAAACACTGAACTCGCCCCACCCGACTCCTCTTCACTGTTTATTCTGCCACTTTTTTTTTTTCTCTTTCTCTCTCTCACATACGACTTGTCGTCCTCAACGACGACGACGACCGAATCTCCTTGGCAATCTCTCTGAGCACAAACTTCTGAATCTTCCCAGTCGAAGTCTTCGGGAGCTCGTCCTTAAACACCACCGTTTTCGGCACCATGTAGTGCGGCAGATTTGCCCTGCAGTACTCCATGATCTCCTTCTCAGTCGGCTTAGGGCTGACGTCAGTCTTCAAGCTCACAAACGCGCACGGCGTCTCCCCCCAGAACTCGTCAGGCTTCGCCACCACCGCCGCTTCGTTCACCGCCGGATTCGCGTAGAGCACGGACTCAACCTCCACGCTGCTCAGATTCTCGCCCCCGGTTATAATAACGTCCTTGGATCTGTCCTTAATTTCCAAATAGCCATCGGGATGCATCACGCCCACGTCACCCGTATAAAACCACCCGTTTTTCTTCAAACATTTTGCTGTACTCTCCGGGTCTTTGAAATATCCCAGCATCACGCACCCGCCTTTGAACACAATCTCCCCAATCTCCGACCCGTCTCGCTTCACTGGCGAACCCGAATCCGGATCCACCACGTCCACCTCCGTCATCCCAATCGTCCTCACCCCTTGTCTCGCTTTCAGCTTCGCTTTTTCCATCACCGGGTATTTATTCCACTCCGGTTTCCAAGCACATGACACGACCACCCCACCCGTTTCCGTCAACCCGTACCCGTGGCAAACCAAGAACCCGATTGACTCGGCCCGAAGTAGGACGCTCGCCGGCGGCGGGGCTCCACCGGTGAGGATGTGAACCGGGTGCGGGAGCGGGTCGGATATCGGGTGGTTGACGAGCATGTTGAGCACGACCGGCGCGGCGCACATGTGAGTGACGTTATGGGCTCGGATTGAGCTGTAGATTTTGGGAGCGTCGAACTTGCGGAGGCAAATGTTGGTTCCACCCACTGCGGCCATGGCCCACGGGTACCCCCACCCGTTCGAGTGGAACATCGGTAGGGTCCACAGGTACACGCAGTGTTCGGGTACAGACCAGTCTATGATGGAAACCAAGGTGACGATGTACAGGCCTCTGTGGCTGTGGACGACGCCTTTTGGAGACGACGTCGTTCCGGAGGTGTAGTTTAAAACCATCGGGGCCCACTCGCTAGCCGGCCGGACCCACTCGAACGACGGATTCCCTTTCCTCACTAGATTCTCGTAAGTGTCAAGGAAGTAATTATTATCAACGGCTGCGATTGGTGTTGAGCGGTGCTCATCGTCGGTGATGAGGATGAGAAGCGGTTTTGGGAGGTGAGGCGGGAAGAGAGAGAGTGCTTGGAGGACGAGAGAGACGGAGAGGTGGTCGACGAAGATGAGCTTTGATTCGCTGTGGCGCAGGATGATGGAGATGTTGTGGGCGTCGAGGCGGGTGTTGATGTTGTTGAGGATGGCCCCGGACATGGGGACTGCAAAGTGAAGCTCGTACATGGCTGGGGTATTGGGGGACACCACGGAGACCACCTGGGAGCGCTTGACAAGGGAGGAGATGGAGGAGGCCAGCTGGAGGCATCGACGGTGAGTTTGGGACCAAGTGTAGGTGGTGGTAGTAGTGGTGGCGGTGTAGATGATGGATGGGCAGTCGCCGTTGACAACCGCCGCTCTTTCGAGGAGAGTGAGGGGAGTGAGAGGGCCGAGATTTACAGGGCTTGGCTTCAACTGGTCCATTTTTTGGAGGTGTTTGAAATGGAGAGAGAGAGAGAGAGAGAGAGAGAGAGAGGATGAAGAGGTGGTGAGAGTGGTCGAAAGAGAGGGAGGTGCATTGGTTTAAGTACACAAAATGCTTAGGCTTTATCAGGATTCAGGCTTTAGGAGTTCGTACGGTCTTTCATTTAATGGAGGTGGGGTCAAGGGCCAAGCTGGTACGTGGGGCCGGCTTGTGAATATTATAAGAAAATAAATTAAGGTGGGAAACATGGACCACTGGGGACCAAAACACGTGTAATATAAAAAAAAAATGTTCGTTAAACGCCGAAAAGGAAAAATCAAAACAGAACGAAGGCATGGTTTGTTAAACAAAAAAATATTAATACAACAAAAACATGGTTGTTGTTAGAAAAAAAACATAAAGCAAGAAGATTCATCAAGATAGTTTACTAATTTGGAAAATAGAAATACAATTTCATTTAATTAGCATAAGGCCGAAGACCAAATACAGTTCCTAATTTTACAAAATATCAAAATTACACACAATGCCACTCCTTCTAAGGCAAGCATACTATGCCACATGTCCACATCCAACCAATCGCCATCGCCGCCGCTCGCCACCTGCCACCACCATCGCCGGCCTACCTCCTTCTGTAGGGGACGAACTCTGTTGCCCTTTATTCACCTTCAAAAAGAAGATTTTGTGTAATTGAATGGACTCGAACCTTGACTCTCAAAGGAGGAGGCTCACTCACAAACCACTACACCAAACTTAATTTTGTAATATTTATTCAGTTATACAATATTTATATGAACAATCAACGATTTTTTTTAAAAAAATCATTTCAATACATATTCACACAAAAACTACAAATAAAAATAGAAATTGCAACAAAAATACAATGTAGATATCAATTTTGAGATGATCTTCATACTAGGCAGTGTCCAATTTTGAGTTGCCTTGCTCTTGGGTAGTTCTACTCTTCTCTTGCCCACCCAATTCCTCATTTGGGTAGCCTCTACTCTTCAAATTGGTGAGGTTGAAGGCCAAGGAAAGAACAAAAATCCAATTGTAATTACCAAAACTGCAATGCAGTTTCCAAAACTGTAATGCAAAACCTGTATAAAATTTCAACTACTGAAAAATAAAGAAATATAATGCTGCAAGCATAAACGAAAAACAGAGACATGGAGAAAAATAAATAAATTTTACCCACAATCAATCATACTCGAATAGAATATAAATCCACCCACAATCGAATATAAATCCAAATATTATGTACAAAAATCATGTAGGATCATCTTCCACCAAATTTTTTTGTTCTTATTGTCAAGCATCATTCTGTTAATCAATATCAATGCATAGTTGATGGAGCTGTCTTTCTCAATATGCAAATTGACAAATAATGACTGTTGAGGCCCAAAAAAGTCACGAGAAGCCCAAAGACATTTAAGGCCCGATAAAAAATATAATGTTGGTCATGCATTAATCCAAGCTGTATTTTGAGAATTAATTCATTAAATAAATAATAGTGTTCATGCCATGCGAAACCAATAATACATTTTTCAGATATCAGTCACTTATCAAGCTCACATGAACCCAAGTCATGTGGTTTACGGGCTTGCATGAGGGATTGTGGTGTGGAAGGTTACGGAGGTCCACAAGGCCCACGGAAGCTCTTGGATAATGGAGACTTTGGGCTAGCTACTTGGGAGCACCAAAGTCCAAGCCCATTACTTAGAGTTCTCCAATGTGGGTAAGCAAATGAGATATTTTCCAAGCATTTCCTTTTATCCATAGAAAATAATCATTTTCCAAATATCTAGCTTTACCCATTGGAAACAAGCCTTTTCCAGCACTCCCTATTATCCGCTGGAAATAAGCCAATTTCAACACTCCTTTTTACCCATAGGAAATAGTCATTTTCCAATGCCTAGTTTTACCTACTAGAAAATAGCATGCCCCAGTACTCCTTTTCAACCATTGGAAATAAGCTGGTTCCAGCACCTCCCTTTACCTATTGGAGATAAAGGAAAACCCTCACTCTCTATAAATTGGGAGGCATTTGCCCAGCCAGAAGAAACCTCTCTTGGTTGTTGCATGCTTCTCAACAACCATGAGAACTCATCTTCTTTTATCTTTTTGGCTGCTGCAAGCATTCCAGCAGCCATCCCAGCCATCAACCTCCATATTTTGACTGCTGCAAGCATCCCAGCAGCTGTCAACCAACATCTCTTGGTTGCTCAAGCCCCCCAGCAACCATCGAACCACTTTCCTTTCTCCCTTTGGCTGCTGCAAGCATTCCAACAGCCATCCCAACCATTCCTCAACCATTACAACCAAGATTTTCCTTCTTTCTCATACCCTTCCAAGCTATAAATACCATAACCTTCAAGCCTCAAGCTTTTCCTCCCATCCACCTCTTGAAACTCTTAAATCCCCATAGCCATAGCCATAGCCACAAATAACAAATCATCAACACCCCAAACTCAAGCATATCCAACACCAAGCCAAGTACATGCACTCTTATTTGCTAAACTTGTGAATCTTTAGCTTCCACACTCCAAGCTCTCATGCCAAGCTAATATAATCTCAGATCTACATCAGCAAGTCATCTTCAACTTTTCGTCAAGCTGCTGGAAACGTCAACATCAAACACGCAGCCGCTAGAAGAAGAACAGAGTACTCCCCTGGGACATGCTTTTCCCTCGGGATGCTTTGGGCCTAGTCCTCGCTAACTCAGAAAAAGGGGCAACGAAGGCTTGATCCACTGCTCTATGGCGGTCCGAGAATCAACAAGCCCGAACGAGCCTTCTGACGGAAAAAGACCCCAACAATGACAAATTTCAAAATATTGGATTATGATAGTGAAGAGTGATAAAGACAAGATGAGAAACAAAGAAATTGGTAAATTATGTCCAAGAATGAAACCCAAAGTTGAGAATCTCAAAATTTTCCAGTAAATTCTGATATACATTCTATAATTTCAACGAAGATAAAAGCTTTTTTCTGTCAAATAACCAAAACAATGTGTGTATAAGTAGTATCAACTTCGACCACTTGCATGTTCTGTAAATCAACTTCGGCCACTTAGAGCATCTCCAACTGATATGTCAAAAGTGCCACATAGATATTTAACGATTAGAAATAACATCTCACATCACTCCAGCCGAATTGTCAAAGCTGATGTGGAATGAAGGCTGGAGGTTCAGCTGTTATTTTTGACAGCCCAAAAGCAAGATGTCAAATAAATATTTTATTATTTTTTAAAGACAACTGGCTGTAACTTTCATTTATTAGTTTCCTTTTTTATTATTTTCCTTTTTCCTCTTTCTAGTTTATTTCCTACCATTGAACAATTGTTTTTAAATGCACAACCATTTCCTCCTATCGTACATGTAATTTTTTTTTTTATCACCTCTTTCATTTCATTTTTGTCAAAAAAACTATATATATATATATATATATATATATATATATATATATATATATATATATAAAGAACTTGTGCTCAAACACAGTTCTTCTTTTATACCAAAGAAAATTCTTTTCCTTTACAGTGAATTGTGAATTATATTTCAATGAATTGATTGTCTTGTAGTATTTTCTTTTTCAATTAATTGATTGTCTTTTAGTATTTTCTTTTCTTTTCTTTTTAATTAAAAATATAAAAATTATATTATAAGAAGTAGTAAATAAATCAACACTGAAATGTAATAAAATAATAATTTAATTTGACATATCTGGTGGAGTGTAAAACTGTGTAAGATGTCAAATTGCCACATCAGCCATCAAATTTAAATTTAATGTTTGGTATTCGACATCTCCCTTGGAGATGCTCTTACAAGTATCTTTTTTACCTCTTTATAAGCAAATCCTTCCTCCATGAACCATTGAATTCTGTTTAAATGATATATTTTGTTTGCCACACTGTTTACATGAGAGAAAGCGAGACCAAAAAAAATAGGAAACAGAAAAGAGAGAATATTACATCATCCTGTGCCGACAGAACACAGGGGCACAGGATTGTTAAGGCCTAAAGGGGCTGGGTCCCCTAAAATTTTGACATAATTTGGTCGTTGCCTTATATGGGTGTAGGAAATATATATAATAATTATTGTTTGTGGCCCCCTCATAATTACAAGTAAAAGACTAAGTGATTTCTTCACAAAATAGAAGGACTAAGTGATTTTAGAGCCCACCAATATGTTAATAAAAAATAAAAACTTCCAATCAAATAATGTTTCAAAAAATCTGCTTTATCAAATAGGAAATAGAAAAGGATTGGGATTTTAACTTTTGTTCCTATATGAAGCAACATGAACTTAGGGGGGTGTATTCAATTAAGATTTTAAAAGAGATTAAAAGAGTTTAAAAGTTTGGGTGTATTCAATTCAGATTTTAAAAGAGATTAAAAGAGTTTAAAAGTTTGGGTGTATTCAATTCAGATTTTAAAAGAGTTTGTAAAAGTTTGGGTGTATTCAATTCAGATTTCAATTGATAATAAAGAAATACATCGAAATCTAAGTGTATTCAATTATGACTTTTTAAAAATCAAACAAAATTTAGGTATATTCAAAAAGTAATTTATTTTGAAGGAATTAATAAGTTGCCCGATTTCGTTAGAAATTAAAGTGGTAAGTATATATAAAAAAGGCCCTGACAAATCTTATGTCAACTCTAGAAACTTTGAACATGCTCTACGCTTTCCAGTCCTTGAACGTGTGTGCTTGTCAAGTGGATTTATGTATGTATGATCTTTCATTGTGTGTTTGAATATTTGTTGTTGCTATACATCACCATATTTCGATGAACAATAGCATATATATCGATGTACATCATGAACAACTGCTGCTTGAATGGTTCTTGTTGTTGCCATCGTCATATATAGATCAACATCAACATATTTGTTGCTGTAAATATTTGCTGCTGTACATATTGCTGAACATCAACACATTTTTGGTTGCTCTTATTATTATTTTTTTCTTTTATTTTATCATATATAGGGTTTAGGGTTGTTGTTATTATAATTATTTTTTTTGCTGTTATTATTATTATTTTTTTATTTGCTGTTAATTTTTTTTTTTTGGTTTATGTACATCACAGCCTTCTTCATCGATCTATAGTCATCCTTTTTTCTTTGTTTTGTACAATATCTATATATATCTAGTCCATGCCAAAACAAAAAGGAAAAAAATTATCTTCATATATATATATATTTTCTTATGAACTAATTAAAGATTGCATGTATGTGGAGAGATGCTATGAATGACGGGAGTCAAAGATGAGCAATGAAGAAAATACTTATTCGTTTTTATGCATTTAGAATTATAGTTTACTTATCTTTTTTTTTTTGTCATGAAATTACTTTTATGTTTTTACTTTTGTGCATTTTTCATAAACATGCTGACATAATACTTATTTGGTTGCATATTTGAACAAATTAGATGCCTTTTTTTTTTATATTTTCTTTGGATGTATTGATTTGGAAGTTCTTTACAAAATGTTTTTGTAAAGGTACCTTTCACTTTTGAAAATCTAGAAAAACAATAAACAACCCAAAAAAAAGAAAAAAAATATTTTAGAACTCTAATCAACTCATTTAAAATCTACAATAAAACTCTAACAAACACTATCAAAATCAATGTAGGAATTCAATCAAACTCTATGTGGAGTTGATAGAAATCAATTGAACTACATTGAACTCTATAAACTTTATAACTCCATTTAACTCTTTTAAAATCTTAATTGAATACACCCCCCTTAGTTTGAAGCATATGTACACATCAAAAGGAAATAATTGAATTTGGTTGTTTGCTCTCCAACCTCCTGCTTCAATTTTTTTAATTCCAAGTTAGAGAACTTTACATAGTCATAGTTTTTTTTTCCACTTTATTTATTTATTTTTTATGAGAATATATTTGTATATGTTTATATGAGTGAAAATTTCTCACTGACTCTTTGATTATGTACATCGAAATGGAAATCGCAGAAAAGTTTCGTATTGACTCAATTATAGATGGTTTTCGGGATATGAAAGAACGACGAGTGTTATTTTGATACCTAATTGAATAAACAATTATTTTTGCCTTTTATTTTTCCAAACATTGTTAAGGTTGAAAATTTGAAATTTTTTAATGTCTTGTTTGGTTTGTTGGCCCCTCAACACATAAATTCTTGGCTTTGCCACTGGAGAGAAACACTCTCATGCAATAGATATAACAATTTTTGCTATTCTCGGCCAATAACGTAATGACAGGTGGGATAATTTTTTCATGTGTCATTGTGTTATTGGGCGAAAATAGCAAAACAATATTATCCCCGTTACAAGAAATTTTTTTTTTGCACAACTAGCCATACTTCTCCCTCCTTTATTTATTTATTTATTTTTATCACCTTTCTTAGTTCGATCATTTTTCCCTCTTTGAAACATTTAAACGTAAACTCCATTATTTACTATTATAAAGAAAAAGATTTTGTCCTATTATAATTTATATCCGGTGTTGTATATTAAGATGGGCTTTCATTGTAACAAAAAATCGTAAAATGTACTTCATGAAAAGGCAGCCCAAAAGGCAATTGACAAACGCATTGAAAACTTGGACCAAACATATCATTTTGGACTGACATAGCAAGCAATCTTGTCGGCTAAACTTAGCTAGACAAACAATTTAACAAACACATGGCACGCATTACTCAAAGACTCAGGTGAAGCAACGTTTTACCAAAAACAAAGACATGTAAAGCCAGCCAGTACGTTACACATGGAAAGGAAGACATTAAATTAGATTACGCATGAATTGTTTGAGATACATGTTTGTTCTTTTTAGAGTGGGAGAATCAGTATCCTTAATATTTTCTTTAAAAATATATTATTTTACTTAAAAAAAATTAATTAAATAAAGTTGTGCCATGTAAATGCACAAATTATGTCAATCTTTCTTAATCTCCTGAAGTAGAACAACCCGATCAACAAACCCCTGCTGTGCAATATATCGCGATTCTCCATGTTGCGCATAGAGGGATTCGAACCCCTGCCTCTGTGAGAACAGCCCAGCGCCTTATCCAACTTAGCTACACACGTGTTTGTGATTATATTTTCGGCGTGTAATATTTATAACGTCTTTAAAATGTTTACAAGCTATTATGTATTATCTATGATAAATTTCTATATTAAAAAAGACACCAAGGGGATTCAAACCCCTCCCATTTTACTCCTTCAACACCTTAACCACCATATCACTTATGTTTTTTGTGAAAATATGCTAAAATATTTAAACCCTAGAGATGATGAAGATAGTGAAAAATTTGAACCTCATAAGAACTTTATGTGGTACTAAGTCACTCATGTATCTTACCATGTAATGTATAAAGTGTAAAATATTGTAGTAATTCATTATATATAAATGATTATGGTGTGTTTAATTTTTTTCATTAATTACTACATATTTTCTACACTCACAGTGTTTGCCAGCTCGCTATATAATCAACTTAAATCAGTTAAATCCATCATGCAATGCATTTCCTTCCAATTTTTTGTGATAAACTAATAGATAATTGACTTAATAAACATCCTGCAAAGTTTCAATAAAAATTTACAAGTTTTTCTTACAATTTCCATGGTTTTTATTCAATTTTTATCGATATCAATAATATCCCGATATTTCCATCGAAATTTCCATGTTTTTAGACTACCGATATTTTCGATATCATCGATATTTTAGACCTTGCCTAAGAGCAAGTCTACCCCAAAGGGCAATGGCAAGGTAAAGGTAAGGCAATGCTTGTCACTATTTATGTGAATAGTGGCATCTGTTGCCTTTCTTGTTTTCACCCCAAAGGGCAAGGGCAAGTGCAATTACTATTCACATAAGATATGAGGAGATGAATTTGTGTAGAGTTTTTGGTGTGGGAAGTAAAGAATATGGCTAGATATTTATAAAATAAAATAAAATTCTGGAATTTTTGGTTTTTTGTTGTTGTTGATGATGTCATTATGATATCAACATTGTGTCATTTTGCCCAGGCAACAACGCAGGATGAATTTGCCCGTGGGCTTGCCTGAGTTGGTGGGTCCCACCTTTTGCCCAGGCTAAACCTTGCACGCTGGAGGGGGTTTTGGGGCTTGGGGCTTGGGGCTGCCTTTTGCCCGAGCTAGACCCAAGCGTTGAAGGTGCCCTAAGTAGGGTTGCTAAGCCTAGAGTCTGAGAGACATATTAAGAATTCTATAGTGATGGTCTTATATGTGGTCTTTATGTGAGGCCTTATCTCTTATTTGTTGGATGAAATTGATTAGCTATTGGATCAAATTGGTTAGCTTCAGAGCCTGCCCTTGGTCAGGGCAATCAGGGCCACCGCTTGGGGCCCACAATTGAGAGGGGCACAAAAAAATTTATATTAGCCTATATATATGTATATGATCAGAGAAAAAAAACTATATGTATTTGCCAAAAGTGCTCATAAAATAAAATAAAATAACTAAAAGTAATGGGTATGACATTGGAATGGTAGGCATAAGAATTCTCTAGTCATCCCCTAACCATGTGTGAAGACTGAAAAAACAAGAGAGAGAGGCATGCGTATGGGTATGCCAACTGATCTTTTTTCTTTTCAAATTCTCTATGAAAACTGACTTGGTAGTCTACATTAATTGTTTTCCAAGAACCAGACGGCAAACTCTTGAAATTGAAAGAACTTTGTTTTTGTGACTCTCTCTCTCTCCGAAACCAAAATTGAGTTGGAAAACAAAGCCATTTTGAGAAGTTGAAACTGACTGATTCTTCTCTCACAGAATCAACAGCACCCATCGAAATACAGCAACATCCTTCCACCAGTCGGGGATAACAGAATTGACATTGTTCTTTGTCTTCATTTAATTAGTTTCTTGTTGTTTTGGGCTTTGGTCCCTACTAAATTATTGACTCACTTCCTTCCACTAGTTGGGGATTACAGGAATTACATTTTCTTGGGCGTATAAGTGGGTTGGTCTTGGTCCCAAAGATAAGGGGACGAAGAGGGAGGTCCTCATCAAAGTATATAGAATGGTCTCCGTTTTATAGGTGAGGGAGAGTCCTCACTTGCTACAACATTTCGATGTGAGACTTTTTGGCAATACGTTAAAACCTCATTTGGTGGCACGGATAAGATATGACTATATTGAATATAACCAGTCTAGTCTAGCGCACCAAACATGACCTAAGGAGGTGATAGTGTATAAACGTGGTTAGTATGGCTGAGTTGGTCAACTAAAGCATTATTGATTTTTTATCGACAATTAAATTCATTTAATACCCTGTTGAAGTAAATTTGTGTAATTTATTATGAATATTAAATCATACGTCAATTTCAAATTTCAAAGAAAATTACACGTACATGAAACGACAAACAGCACCTTGTCGTACCTAAACGGAATCTCCCACCCATCAAAATCAAATCATTACCGTTCCGTAATTAATTAATTGAATTGACTAATTACATCCTGCTCACCCTGCTGCTGGACGACCCAATCCCTTTGGCCATCTCTCTGAGCACAAACTTCTGAATCTTCCCAGTCGACGTCTTGGGCAGCTCCTCCTTAAACACCACCGTTTTGGGCACCATGTAGTGCGGCAGCCTCCCTCTACAATACTCCATCATCTCCTTCTCCGTCGGCTTAGGGCTTACGTTACTCTTCAAGCTCACAAACGCACACGGCGTCTCCCCCCAAAACTCGTCAGGCTTCGCCACCACCGCAGCTTCGTTCACCGCCGGGTGCGTATAGAGCACCGACTCAACCTCCACGCTGCTCAGATTCTCGCCTCCGCTTATTATCACGTCCTTGGATCTATCCTTAATTTCCAAATAGCCATCGGCGTGCATCACCCCCACGTCACCGGTGTAAAACCAGCCGCCTTTCATGCACTTGGCCGTCCCCGATTGGTCCTTCAAATACCCCAGCATCACAGACCCTCCTTTCAAAACCACCTCCCCAAGCGACAAACCGTCGCGTTTCACACTCCGCCCCGAGTTCGGATCCACCACGTCGATTCGAGTCAGCCCAACCGTTCTCACTCCTTGCCTCGCCTTCAGCCGCGCTCTTTCACTCGCCGGCAACAAATTCCATTTCCCCTTCCACGCGCACGACACCACTAGCCCCGCCGTTTCGGTCAACCCGTACCCGTGGCTCACCACGAACCCCATCGATTCGGTACGGAGCAGAACCGCTGCCGGTGGAGGAGCTCCGGCGGTCAAGATTTGAACCGGGTTCTCAAGCTTTTCGGTTCCGGGAGGGACGTTTGTGAGCATGTTGAGTACCACGGGTGCGCCGCACATGTGAGTTACACGGTGTCGTTTAATCACGGCGTAGATGATTTGGGCGTCGAATTTGCGGACGCATATGTTGGTTCCGCCAAGCGCGGCGATCCCGTACGTGTAGCTCCAGCCGTTGGCGTGGAACATCGGTAGGGTCCACAAGTAGACCGGCTGTTTGTGAACGCCCCAATCGATCAGGGAATCGACGGCCATGATGAAGACGCCTCTGTGGCAGTGAACCACTCCCTTCGGCGACGACGTGGTCCCGGATGTGTAGTTGAGGGTCATCGGGTCCCACTCGCTGGTCGGCGGAACCCACTCGAAGTCCTGATCGCCTCTCTCGACCATGTCCTCGTACATGCAGAGGAAACGATCGAGCGGTGTGCGTTGGGGTGCGTCAGCATCGTCGGCGATGAGGACGAGGAGAGGTTTCGGGGTGTCGGGCGGGAAGAGAGAGATGGCGTCGAGGACGAGGGATCGCGATTGGTGGTCGACGAAGACGAGTTTTGATTCGCTGTGGCGCAGGAGTATGGAGATGGTGCGGGAGTCGAGGCGGAGGTTGATGGTGTTAAGGATAGCGCCGGACATGGGGACGGCGAAGTGGAGCTCGTACATGGCGGGGGTGTTGGGAGAGAGAACAGACACCACGTGGCCACTCTTGATGCCGAGCGATGATATAGAGGAAGCGACTCGGAGGCATCGACGGTGGGTCTGCGTCCACGTGTAGGTGGTATCGTTGTAAATAAGAGAGGGGCAGTCACCGTAGACGGTGGCTGATCTTTCTAGAAAGCTGAGGGGAGTAAGAGGAGATGAGTTTGGAGGGGAGGGCTTCAGGTCTTCCATTATTTTCAGTTCAGTGTCATCAGAGTCTGCGTTTTGTTTTTATACTTACTTGGTGGATATAGGGATAAGGACGACAACTTGTCCCGGCTGCCAACTTGTCTTTCTCTATATAGAAAAATGAAATATGGAAAGGAAAGATCCTTGCTTGCCCATGCCATCAGAAAGTGTGTTTTACTACAACCCTTGTACGCGGGCTTTTTTTTTTTTTCTCTTTTAATTATATTGGAGGAAAGAAACCGATCATGGTGAGGGGAAATCCGTGTACTCGAGCTTTCTTTTTCTTCAAATAGTTCAGCAAAATTTGGGTATCAACAGTCGTTTAGTACCTCTCTTTGGAAAAATTACGAAAACAACAAATTACAAATTGTTACACTATTGGCCTTCTATTAATTTAATCGTCGAGTCATTTTTTGTTTCTTTTGTTACATAGCACCTGGTCTCCAATTTTATGCTCAAATGGACAACGAACTGATGCCATATGAACAACAAAAACAAAATCAACTAAAAAATGACATGAACTAATAATCCTAATTAGGGTTGGCATTTTATACCGTAACACTGTAACACTGCTAAAACCGACTGAAGTGTTACCGCAAAGAAGCCGACATGTCACGAAAGACCGCAATCTGCGGTTGCGGATGTGGTTCCAAAAATCCAAAAATTGCGGTATATCACACCAACCACAATATACAACTAACAACCTTTACATGAATCCATCAACCTCTCTTCCACCTCAACTCAATATCTCTCACTCTCAATCAATCTCTCTCTTTCTCGACTAGACCAAAACCCAACTTCTCTCTGCTATCTCTGTCTCAGTAACAGCCATCTCTTGCGAAGAAGTGAGAGAGAGAAATAAAGCAGAAAGAGGAGAGAGATAAGAGAGAAGAGGGAAGATGGAAGATGGAAGAAAGAAGAGATAGTATTTTTTTTTTTTTTTTCCAATGAAAGAAGAGATAGTATGGATCGGTGCTAAATAAAAATAAAAATCCAAACCCCATCAAAACCGATTTCTTTTTTAAAGATTATTATACTCATAAATAGTTTTTTAATACCAACTAACCACCTATTTTTCAAAACCTCACCGAAACCAACCACCTTCATTTTTTTAAAATTATTATATCCATAAATATATTTTTAATACTTACCCCTTGGTGTTCCCAAGGGAATGCTTTCAATGCCCAAAGAAACACAAAAATATGAGCTTTCACTTATTTTCTTCTTCTTCCCCTCTCTTTTCCTTCTCTCTCTCCTCCCTCTTCTTTTTTTGATCTCCGGTTTTTATACTTCACATCTTTGTTCTCAGTTTTTTTTTTTTTTTGCAAATTTGGTATGCCACAAAATCCAACCGCACTTCACGGTAACCATCATCCCCGGTAACCGCAATTATGCGGTTCGGTGATGGTTCATATTTTGGTTATACCGCAATCCTTCGGTCGGTTTGTGGTTGCATGAAAAACTCGCGGTTTCCAAACCGCAATCACCCATAATCCTAATTTAGTTATAAAAAAACAGTATAATACTTTAAAAACTGAGGTGAAAAAATCCGGAAGTACAGTAGCCAACTAGTTGAGGGTAAAAATATGATAGTATTCCGCCTAGCCCGAAGGGCTTAGCCACATAGGCGTGCTTGGCCCGATATTTTGAAATCTTCGTTCGTCTCGAAAAACGTGACTAAGCCCAATTGATCGAGTTCTAGTCCGGCCTGAGCCTGAAAATTTAAGGTTTGTGCTGCCCCGACCCAATGATGTACCATAACTATATGCATAACTCGTCCACGATGTAAAGGATTTTAAATGATTTTGGTGTTTATGTGTTAATTTTGAGGGCATCTAAGTCTATTCTAGTGAGTTTTTTTTTGCCTATATTTTAAATTTATTCTAGAAGTCGACATTTATGAAATTAAGGACTAAATTGTTTATAATTTTGGCTATAAACAATTAAAATTCTTGTTGTGGTTCGATTGACGATGATAATATGGTGGCTTTGCTTTGATTTTTTTTTTCCTTCTATTTATATTATATATAAGTTATAATATTTCGCAACCATTTAAAAGAACATTGCACAAACACTCTCTGAAATATTAGGACTGTATATTTGCCACCAATAATTTTTTTTTGACAATTTGCTAGCCAATCTTCACACTTGATTCGCTTTCCTTTCCTAGCACACACAGAAGTCAACTTCACAATCTCCTCCTAGTAATTAGCTTTTCCTGTTGTAAATCGGATTGTATTCATGTTTATATTATTTCATACCTTAAGTAGATTTCCTATATCAGTATAAATAGGGACTTTGTGTAATTTGTTTGAATAAAATGAAATATATTCTCTACAGAGTTAAGTTCAGTCTAAAAGTATTTGCTTATTTACTGTTTTAGGGTGGTTAAAGTGAGAGGGAGCTCGAGTTCTAAAGGGTGAAACAGTAAATAAGCCAAAAGTATATTCTTTTGAGGGTCCGTGGCATAAAAATCTCTAGACAACCTTCAAACTGACACACAAAGCCCTATGTAACGGACTTTTTTAAAATTGCTTTTTGGTAACTCGAATTTGTTTGAATGGTTTATTCGATTATTGTGCTTACCCTACCCATAGGGTGGATGTCTCTATCGAAGGGAAACCGTCGGAATTAAAGTACGGGAAAGTTGTGCAGGTAGACTTACAGGCGAAGGAAGCGATTGCTTACCTCCCCTTCCCCCATTCCTTTTCAGTTTCTTCTCCGATTCAATTTCAGTTTTTATAAGTTGAGAGAATTTCAAGCGAAAGCAGCAGAAGCAGCCGGTGGAGAAGAAATGGGGGTGCTCTCAAACAAGATCCAGAGGGATCAACTCAGACCTGGAGATCATATTTATTCCTGGAGACACGCCTACCTCTATGCCCATCACGGTTCTCTTCTCCTTTACCCCGTGATTTTTTTTATAATTTTTTTTTTCATTATTATTTTGTATTTCATGTTCGTGATTTTCTGATGTCGTTGTGTTGGATGCATTTTCAATTTTGTATATGTCTTTGTTATTCGGTCTTGTGGAAATGAATCTTGAGTAAAGACTTTTTTTTTTCTTTTTCTTTTTGAGTACAACAGTAAGATAAGACTATTGTCAATAGACATACAATAGCATATGAGCATTGATTTGTTGATCTTCTGTTCGTACGAATTGAACTAAAGAAATGTCACAGTGACTGTAGGTGACAATGGCTATCTGTTTGTATTTTAGCCATTGTCTCACTCAGGGCATGGAAAATTTGCCGAATCGCCAATTGTTATGTCCCTAAATTTGTTCCCAAAATGTGTGGTTTGATTTTAAATAGATTCATAATATGATATTCACCACCTCCTCCCCCTCCACAAGAATAATCCTGGGGTTGGAGTATGAACCTATTGTTTGGATTGATAGGAATGACCTAGATGAATCGACTACCTCTGAAGAGGTTGTTTGTTGAAGTTAATAAGTTTTGTTTGAAGCAGGTACAAAAGGAGTGTTGACATCTTAGTTCTTTACCTCTGTGTCTCTAATTTTTATGGGTGAAAACAGTTCAGCACAGTTTCTTTCCCTTGGCATCCATTATAATTTAGTTTTTCTTCTTTGTAGTATTCACTTGTTTTCCTTAATTTTCTATGAGGAGAACGTTTGTGTTTTTGTCATTTAAATGCTGCATTTAGGTCACCTTGGCGTTGCTGATAATTGATCTGCTATGTGATATCAGGGATATATGTCGGTGAGGGAAAGGTTATCCACTTCACAAGGGGAGCTGGCCAGGAAATTGGCACAGGAACGGTGTTAGACCGCATCATTTTCAGCTCCTCCCCATCCCATTCCCTGGACAATCCCTGCCCAAAATGCGGTGATCAATCAAGTCTTGATGGTGTCATGTCTTCTTGCATAGATTGTTTTCTATCTGGCGGTGATCTCTACCTCTTTGAATATGGTGTCAATGTCGCTTTCTTTATTGCCAAAGCTAGAGGGGGTACCTGTACGCATGCCCCGTCTGACCCACAACAAGATGTCCTTCATCGTGCTTTTTTTCTTCTCCAGAATGGTTTTGGTAGTTATGACATTTTCAAAAACAACTGTGAAGACTTTGCAATATATTGCAAAACAGGTTTGCTTGTGGTCACTAGCATTAGTGTGGGAAGGAGTGGACAGGCTTCTTCCTTTTTAGCAGCTGCAAGGAGTGGACAGGCTTCTTCCTTTTTAGCAGCTGCAAGTGCTGTTGTTTCTTCACCGCTTCGATTTTTGACTACTAGTTTTACTGGTCTGGGTGCTGTTAGTTGCGGCGTGTATTGTGTTAGTCGATTGGTTTCTGATATCGGAATACGTCGTGATGTTATAAAAATTCCAGTGGAGAGACTTACTGCTTCGCTTGGCCTAGATGAGGCAAAGGTAGGCCAGAGGTTGCCACTGAAGTGGTCAAGACGGATTAATTTGCGTGCATAAACCGAAGTTGTATGGCTTGAAGGGGTTTCTGTTGATTGTTGTTTTATACATGGAGTGTTTCCATGAACATTTTATGATTGCTTGTATTAAGGCGGACGTTGCCATGATCAATGTGCCTGCTCTTCTTTTGAACTTCTTTTTTGGCAGAAAAAATATGCTCTTCATTTTGTAACCATGGATAATTTGTTTATTTTACAAGGCAATTGTAACTTGTAAGTCTTATGCACTTGATGATGTTCTTTGTTCATTTACTTCATTTTTCCTTAACCGTGGCATTTTAGACCATCATGAGCAGGCCGGTCAAGAAAGGCCAATACTACAATTTTCAGGAGCTCAAGGAAGACTTCTCCCTCTGCTTCTCGTCTTATGTAGAAACAAGCACCATAGACAAATTTGTTCAATATCGACAGCTGTTGTTTAATCATATACTTCCAACAAATACACGAATGGGAAGAAATCCTGTTGTGTTACAAAAAAGTCCATAATCAACATCCAAAAAAGTCCACTATATACAGGTTATAATGTTTTCTCTACAGAGTTAAGTTCAGTCTAAAAGTATTTGCTTATTTACTGTTTTAGAGTGATTAAAGTGAGAGCAAGCTCGAGTTTCAGAGGATGAAACAGTAAATAAGCCAGAAGTATATTCTTTTAAGGGTCCGTGGCATAAAAATTTATAGACAACCTTCAAAATGACACACATAGCCCCTATGTAACGGACTTTTTTAAAATTGCTTTTTGGTTAATCGAATTTGTTTGAATGGTTTATTCGGTTATTGTGCTTACCCTACCCAGAGAGTGGATGTCTCTATCGAAGGGAAACCGTCGGAATTAAATTACGGGAAAGTTGTGCAGGGAGACTTACAGGCGAAGGAAGCGATTGCTTACCTCCCCTCCCCCCATTCATTTTCAGTTTCTTCTCCGATTCAATTTCAGTTTTTATAAGTTGAGAGAATTTCAAGCGAAAGCAGCAGAAGCAGCCGGTGGAGAAGAAATGGGGGTGCTCTCAAACAAGATCCAGAGGGATCAACTCAGACCTGGAGATCATATTTATTCCTGGCGGCACGCCTACCTCTATGCCCATCACGGTTCTCTTCTCCTTTTCCCCCCTAATTTTTTTATTTATTTTTATTTTTCATTATTATTATGTATTTCATGTTCGTGATTTTCTGATGTCGTTGTTTTGGATGCATTTTCAATTTTGTATATATCTTTGTTATTCGTTCTTGTGGAAATGAATCTTGAGTAAAGACTCATTTTTTCTTTTCTTTTTTAGTACAACAGTATCAATAGACATACAATAGCATATGAGCATTGATTTATTGATCTTTTGTTTATACGAATTGAACTAAAGAAATGTCAGTGACTGTAGGTGACAATGGCTATCTGTTTGTATTTTAGCCATTGCCTCACTCAGGGCATGGAAAATTTGCCGAATCGCCAATTGTTATGTCCCTAAATTTGTTCCCAAAATGTGTGGTGTGATTTTAAATAGATGCATAGTATGATATTCACCACCTCCTCCCCCTCCACAAGAATAATCCTGGGGTTGGAGTATGAACCTATTGTTTGGATTGATAGGAATGACCTAGATGAATCGACCACCTCTGAAGAGGTTGTTTGTTGAAGTTAATAAGTTTTGTTTGAAGCAGGTACAAAAGGAGTGTTGACATCTTAGTTCTTTACCTCTGTGTCTCTAATTTTTATGGGTGAAAACAGTTCAGCACAGTTTCTTTCCCTTGGCATCCATTATAATTTAGTTTTTCTTCTTTGTAGTTTTCACTTGTTTTCCTTAATTTTCTATGAGGAGAACGTTTGTGTTTTTGTCATTTAAATGCTGCATTTAGGTCACCACGGCGTTGCTGATAATTGATCTGCTATGTGATATCAGGGATATATGTCGGTGACGGAAAGGTTATCCACTTCACAAGGGGAGCTGGCCAGGAAATTGGCACAGGAACTGTGTTAGACCGCGTCATTTTCAGCTCCTCCCCATCCCATTCCCCGGACAATCCCTGCCCAAAATGCGGTGATCAATCAAGTCTTGATGGTGTCATGTCTTCTTGCATAGATTGTTTTCTATCTGGCGGTGATCTCTACCTCTTTGAATATGGTGTCAATGTCGCTTTCTTTATTGCCAAAGCTAGAGGGGGTACCTGTACGCTTGCCGCGTCTGACCCACGAGAAGATGTCCTTCATCGTGCTTTTTATCTTCTCCAGAATGGTTTTGGTAGTTATGACATTTTCAAAAACAATTGTGAAGACTTTGCAATATATTGCAAAACAGGTTTGCTCGTGTACACTAGCATTAGTGTGGGCAGGAGTGGACAGGCTGCTTCCATTTTAGCAGCTGCAAGTGCTGTTATTTCTTCACCGCTTCGATTTTTGACTACTAGTTTTACTGGTCTGGGTGCTGTTGGTTGCGGCATGTATTGTGTTAGCCGATTGGTTTCTGATATCGGAATACGTCGTGATGTTATAAAAATTCCAGTGGAGAGACTTACTGCTCCGCGTGGCCTAGATGAGGCAGAGTTTGCGACTGAAGTGGTCAAGACAGATTAATTTGTGTGCATAAACCGAAGTTGTATGGCTGGAAGGGGTTTCTGTTGATTGTTGTGTTATACATGGAGTGTTTCCATGAACATTTTATGATTGCTTGTATTTAGGCGGACGTTGCCATGATCAATGTGCCTGCTCTTCTTTTGAACTTTTTTTTGGCAGAAAAAATATGCTCTTCATTTTATAACTATGGATAATTTGTTCATTTGTTGGTTTGTTTATTTTACAAGGCAATTGTAAGTTATAAGTCTTATGCACTTGATGTACTTTGTTCATTTACTTCATTTTTCCTTAACCGTGGCATTAAGACCATCATGAGCAGGCCGGTCAAGAAAGACCAATGCTACAATTTTCTGGGGCTCAAGGAAGCCTTGCTCTTTTAAGTTCTCCCCCTGCTTCTCGGCTTATGTAGAAACAAGCACCATAGATAAATTTGTTAAATATCGATAGCTGTTGTTTAATCACATAATTCCAACAAATACACGGATGGGAAGAAATCCTGTTGTGTTACAAAAAAGTCCATAATCAACATCCAAAATACCAAATGTTAATCCAACAATGAGATCTCCAGCTAGTACGGCCAAAAACCACCTCCACCTGGCTTTTTTACAAGAATCTGACTGTATTCCGGCCTCGATGTCTGCAGTTTACACATTCAAATGTTAAGATGCTGGTCACAAAAAAGTATAAGAGTTTTTCTATATATATTTTTTCGGGTCTTTCAATAATAAAACTAAGAGCTTAATGATTTAAGTATTGGGGTGAATAAAGAAAAGTGTGGAGTTTAAATAGAAAAACTCAAAAGTTAAACCATTTCAATTGAGATGGAAAGATAAAAAAAGGGAAGAACATGAACTAAGTCACTGTCGTGTGCATTAAGCTTCCGTCTTGGAAGGTTTAGAAACATTTATAACTTAGAACATCAAGATACTTAAAATCAGATTGTTCGCCAAAAGAAAACAAAAGATACTAAAAGCAGGTAGAAACAGCAAAGAGGATCCTTAAAGTGGCCCTTCTTTATATCACAAATCATATAACCTTCTTGTTATGTAAGTGAAGGTTCAGAAGATCAAATAGTTGTTTCATTTTCACCTGGTGCATTTGCTGGTTGTTTTTACCCTTTACTTTTTCAATGGTTTCTCATACCAAATTTTGTTCTGGTCTCTAATTAATACAAGCTGGTAATCCAATAAGCATCAACTTCAATAAATTTCTATAGTAGCTTAATCATCAAGCATTGGATGATCCAATCAGGTTCCCAACATATTTTTCGTTTGTTAATAAAGTTTAGCAGTGAATTTAAAGTCCCAGAAAAGGTCGTTAGTGTAAACAATCTTAGAATTAGCAAGAAAAAACTATCCACTCATAAACGAATCAGATAAATTTACCTATTAACAACACAACAAAGGATTTGGTGATGTAATTGAATTTCTATTAATTGTTTCATTCTAAAATGTGGCGTTCTTATTTCAGAAGACAAAACCAGCCAAAAAGAACTCAGCAGACAGGAGCTAGAGTCATTAATTCAGAGAGAGGAACTTTGATTTTTCAGAGACATTAACCTAGATATAAATAGAAAAGCATCGCCAAGAAAATATTCAGAAACAAATATACCAGCCTAAATTTCTCTCTACCCTATTTCTTATTTTCTTTTATAGTTACCAATCAATCTGTCACTCATATTGGCAACCAACTATATACTTTATGGCCACACTCATTTTTCATCCCAATCTAAAGTGCTTTTTTTTTTCCTGACTACAAGGATCTCCCAAGATCAATAATTTTATTAAAATTCATATAAACTTCAAGGGTTTGGTGGACTAATCTCCAAAATAGATTTTACACAATGCAATGTAAACTCTGAAAATGTCAAAAGGGCATTTTCAAACAAGAATAAAGCATTGAAGACTATCTGGGTCTCTCTACGCAGCTTTACCCTTTACTCTTCAACAACACAGCAAGCTTCTTCATACACACACCCCTTGTGAATCAGACTGTCATTTCTTGGGTACTACATAGACACACCAAAGAGTTTGGAAATCACAAATCATGGAAAGGTTATTTTGGTGAATTTTTAATTTTTGCATGGATGGTGTGGAATGAGTTTTGTTGTAAAGAAGATGAGGAAAAGGGCTTGAAAAAGGTTGGGCAACCAGTGGTAGGGCCAGTATTGGAGGCTTCTCTGTCTCCTTCTCATTTGGGCTTTCATTTTTCATGATTATCTAAGCAACAGGTTTTGGCCTCAAATGCATCCTGGTTTGGTTATAAATTAATGCAGCCGAATTGGCATAACATTTCCTTGGAACTAAAATACATTTTGTAAGATTTCTGCTACAGTGTGAAATTTATAGGGATTAAAATGTGATGTATTCAGAATTTGTTCCTAGGAATGGTGGATTTTCATTGTTTCTATGCTGGGTTTTTGTTTACGTTTTCATAAATGCAATGTCTGTGATCGCATCAGATTTTGGCTTAGTTGTACTGGGTATAGGTTTCCTTGAGATGGCCAGGGAATTTTGTTCTTTATATGCACTTGCATTTAACTTTTTACCTTCCTAGAAATGCATACGCCTAGATTCCTTCCTTACTTATGTCAAACCTCCATTTCAGCTACACTCCATGTGATGGGGCTTGCTACGCTAGCCTAGCTAGAAAAGGCGCCATTTCTTAACTAACTTCTAGAGCAGACTACAATTGCAATCCCCTTAAAGAAGAGTTCCGAGGTCGAAAGATCAAATTGGGGGTGTAAGGACTGTGGAAATTACCATATGAATGGCCATTTAGGTTAAAGAAACAAACTTTGAATACTACCAAACCTTAATAGGAACCAAAGTTTCTGATTTAAGCTTTTCTTATGTTCATCCATAACTCTGAGTCAGAATACTCGTCTAAAAAACCTCCAAAAGTTTCATTTAATTTCATCACATACCCCAAAAGTTTTTTATGGCAAGTTCAATAAAAAAAAGTTATCAAATTGCAAGAATCTGCATATTTCAATCGTTGTGTAAGATTCACATATCGCCTGAGGTGATTAGCAATATGAACAGAATCAATTTCACGAATCGAAAGTACTTTATCAACCAAACAACAGAATATAACGAGAATTGGGAAACCTAAAAGCATGGATTATAAGAAGAGAAAGAGAACTTACGAGATCTTTGAAAACGAGGAAAGCGATCACAAAGAAAAGAACAAACAGGATTTCAAACTCGGCGAATTTGACGAACCCAAAGACCGACCTAACCCACCGAGTCAATGCGGACTCGTTCGAGTTCCTGCTCCCGACTGGCTTCCCCATCTCTCTTGCTCCTCCTCTGTCTCTTCTGCCTTCGTTTACCTTGGTTGTTGGTAGTAAAGGGGTTCGGGTCCGACAACTCGAAGATGGCATTGATTTTCTCGGGTTTCGTTTTATTTTAGATAAATAAAAATTAAAAAATAAAACAAAAAAGTCAGATTCTGAACAAAAAGATAAAAAATAATGGTCAATTTGTAATTTTAGCTAAATTATGAAATGGTAAATGATATTTCTTGATCTACACACATTAATAAAATGTCAATTTTACTACTCAAACTATTGTCAGTTTAGGTCATTTCTAAAAGGACCGTGATTTTGGTTTCATAATTCTATTATCTCTTTTGATCCTTGCAGAATTCTATTAAGAACTTGATAGCATGAAGTATAACTTGTATGAAAATTAGGTTGTTGTCTATTGAAAATAAGTGATTTATTGAGTTGACGTGATTGGTAACGGTAACACCTTTATTTCACCGAATAAAAATATTTTTGCTCACCACTCTTTATGGAGAGTGTTTTTGACACTATATGTGTAATATGCAATCTTATGAAGTGAAAAATATTTGAATTTTTATACAAGAGTGCATTGAAGCCTTTCGGGAGTACAAATAATGTTGCTCTAATTTTATTATTCTTTGCAATAAAAATTCGATTACCATTAATTTATGAAAATAATAATATTATTGTTTTCATTTTGGAAAAAATATACAATACTATTCAATTTAGTAATATTAAATTAAATTTACCAAATTTTTTTAGTAATCTTAAATGTATTTTACTTGGTCTAGTCTAGCTCTTGGTGTAGATAATAGATTAGTCATTTTTCTTCTCCTGATGAAAAATATAATAGGACAAAATAATGATGTAAATATTTAGACTTTGAATGGCAAACAAATAGGGATTTGTGTGACTCGTATTCTCGTGCTCGACAAAATACACGAAATCCCCAAATCGAAACACGGAAGACGGAAAGACAGAGAGAGAGAGAGAAAGAGAGGAAGAAAGAAAGAGAGGCTCAAGTTTCTCCTTGTTCCTACACTGTAATCCATGGCGTCAACGAGTCAACGACCCCTCCTCATCGCCCTCCTAACCCTCTCGATCTTCGCAATCTCAGCCATCGCAACAAGGCCCTGCAAGACCCTCTTCATTTCCTCCTACTCCTTCTCCCTCCGCCGCCTCCCCTCCTCCTCTTCCTCCTCCGGCTTCGTCACCGTCGTCACCGAGATCAGCCGACTCCGCCCCGTCCGCTACGAAGACCTTGTCATCCAACCGCACGAAGAAGACGATAAGCGAACTCAGGCGGCGTCGGTCTTTCCCTTGATCGGAACGACGTCGGCCTCCTCCTCGTCCTACGACCTCAACTCTCTCCGCGATCGCACCAGGGACATCCTGAGCATCGTCGTTTCTCTGCTCTTCGGCGTTGGCTGCGGCGCTCTCACCGCTGCTACCATGTACTTGGCTTGGTCCGTCTTCTTCAGTCGCTACGACAATGGCTCTGCGTCTTCCTTCGATGACGATTTCTATGACGCCAGCCCTAAGAAGATAGGTTATGTAAAGATCCCGGAGGTGGCCGCTGACTCCGTGCCAACACCACCGTCCCCAGTCAAGGAAGCCGTCGCGGTGTGAATATGACGATGATGGCAAATTGGTAATTCCATAAATAGTTTATAATTAAAAAAAATGTTGCCTTTGGATGATGGGCACGTTGTGACTGTGTTGTTGATTCGTGATAAAATAAGCTTATATCGGACGCTGTGGTATGTATTTATCATTTTACGACTAAAATATTGGCTCTTGCTCTTGCTCTTTCTTTTTCTCTATATATTATCTGAATATGATACATTTGGGCTGTTGTTGTACTCTATTATATAATTCTGTAATTGTTTTTACCTTAATGCTGATGAATGGGTTCAATTTAGCATACACATATGCATATATATATGTACATACATTGAGTTTATACCCTTACTACTTCACTTGGTCTAGGGTCTTTTGTTAACTGTTTCTCACCCATTTATTGTTGGGAAGGTGAAAGATTATCTCCCCGTTGTATTCACGACTGCATGACTGATTTTGATGGTATTTGTAGTTTACCTCATTTTACTTGGAGATTTTGCACATCAGGTAGGGAGAAGGCAATCATTTTAATCTTTGTTTTTGGTACAGTTAACTGTAAATTTTCTTACTTTATAGAGTTATGTTTGCTGTTTTCTTTTATTGTCTCTGTTTCCTATGGAAAGATTAATTTTTTTTTAAAGATATGCTTTATAGAAGGCTTGGCTATTTGGAGGTTGTTAATAGGATGATTGGGAAAAATTGGTGATGAGCCAGATAGCATAATTCAAATTGTAAAGGTTATGTTATCATAATACTGTGAATTGTTTGATTTTTTGATTTCATCAATTAATCTCATGTGCTAACATTTTACAATGTATACTGATAGTTGGCACTGCGTACTCTACAGGAGTAAAAACAAAAATATGGCGTTTTATTTGAGAATATTTATACTTATTTGTGTGAACATGATATACATTGAATGATTCTAATGTATATACCATTCTTTGACTGTACCTTGGATAGCATTGTTTTCTCAGTTTTTGTAAGTGGGCAGTTGTATGATTAAGATGTTAAATTTTAAATAATAGGCTTTCTTGTTTTTAAGTGGGAAAGAGAAGCACATTCTGAAGTTGCATAGATGATAGCATGAATATCTTGAACCAATTATGTTTAGTGAGCATATTTTTTGTGACCTTGGGAATCATGGGATTTAAGGGAACCATGAATGGTGCTGGTTCCTAACTAGCTAGGAACGCTAGCTAGGGGTGTTTAGAAGTCACAAGAACCATTAATTTCGGAGCAAATTAGAGTCTTAAAAAAGGGTAATTGTGATAATTCCTTTGTGGCAAGTCATTGAGGGTTTCGAGGAGTTAAGATAAAAAGACTTTGTTATGGGTTGGATGTGAAAAGTTTTACACGAGAATATTTCAGAGTCATAAGAGATGGGTTATGGGTTGCAGGTGAAATAGAATTTCAGAGGTCAAGTTATGGCCGTTGTGACGGTAGATGATAATTGCACGAAATAGTGTTGCTGCGAATAAAAAGGCACTGGATTTAGTGTTATATTGTATTTGGTAGATAAAGAATCCAGATATGATGAAGCCTTCATGTAGCTGAAGGGTGCGCACTGCGCAGTAAGTTCTTGAATAGAATGGAAGAGGGAAACAAGAGGAGGTTAGATTAACTCTCAAAACTAGGCCTTTCCAGTTGTAAATCTGCCCCGTTTGGATCCCCTAGGATTTGAATGTGTATTTAGATTTCAAATCTATGAACCTATGCATTTGAAATTCATAGAGTTCAAATCTACATGTTTGGATGTAAAGTTGCAAAGTAAGAACTGTAGTTAGGGATTCCAAACAAAAAATCAATTAATTAGACGTTGTTACAAAATTAGAGTGTTATAGGAATAAAAAAAAAAGTTTCGGAGAAAGGGACAGAAATAATTGTCAAAATTACATCACTTTTCTTTTCCTTTTGGATCATCACGTTCTCGTATTTTCTAACCAACTTTCCATTCCACTAAACACTCCATATGATCTACTTTTATACTGATTACTCGTATTATTAAGACACATATTTGGAGATTTCAATATTTAGCAACAATACAACAAGAGCAACCAAGATCTGAACTTGTTCGTGACTTGACTTGTGAAGCTCAACTGTCTTGGACTTGCCGATGGTTTGGCTGCCAAGACTGCAAAGGGCAAATGTGGGTGAGATTGGAGTGATGACAAACCACAACCATAGAATTGAATCCAACTCAGAGAACCAAGGCCTAGATTTCGATTCCAGCCATGGACAATCAAGAGCAAGCCTTGAACGAGAAAAAAAAAATGTAGGGAGAGCGAGAGAGAGGAGAGATGAGCAAGCAATTTGACAAAGAGTTTCAGATCTAAGATATGGAAGACCTAGACATGAGATGAATCTTGGCGGGAGGAGCTAATTGCCCCTCCTCTCCTCTCTTCCATCTTTCTTTTTTCTCAGCTCCTCTCTCTGTCCTCTCTCTCTTGGTTTCAGGTGGGTTTTGCTAGGGTTCTCACCCCTCCCCTCTTCTACTCTCTTCCTCCATAGCCTATGCATTTTTGGTTTTCCTCTGTTCTTCCATAGCCCTGGCAATTTTGGTTTCCCCTTTTGCTATCTCCTTTTTGTGAGAGTTTTGCTCTCCTTTTGAGAGTTTGCTCTCCTTTTGTACTAAGTATTGATAAAAAGTTATTTTAGAAGAGAAAAGGTTTGTAGCAAAAATTAGACAGTCATAGTCATCAGTCATCTAATTGTGGTAAAAAAAAAATTAGACGAACCCAGTATTTCTGTAAACAATAAAAAAAATTCAAGATGATAATTATTAAATGAAGAAACGATTTTCGATGTGGCTAATTTTTTTTTATTAGCCAACAAACCGGGTTAAGCATAGAGCCATTGAATTTATATCTCCAAATAAATGATTTTAGTCCACTCCCATCAACTTCACAATAAATTATAGTCTATATATTGTTTTCAAACGAATAGACCATCATCTTTGCTAAACTCAAAGGGAATTTCCTTCTAGGAATCCAGGTGAAGACTAATGAAATTTCCAAAAGGAAGACTTTTTAAGTCTAGTGAAGCAAGAATCCAAGTCTAAGCAGGCAACGTAGAGGAAGACTTTGAAGCAATTGCTCCAAACCACTACACTAGTGGGTCCTTTGCAGCTTTTAACATTGATACAATGATATTTTTTCCTTATTGTTATAATTATACCATGTGATCATACTCCAATACCATAAAATCGTTACACTTTTCAATAATGAAAAGCTTACTTAAAAAATTCGAATATGGATATGAGAAATATAGCATATAACTAATACTTTTTTATTTTAAAAAGAAGACTGTTTGTTAAGATTGTTAAGCTTGTTCTCTTTTGGTCATTATAGAGGCAATTTAATCTTTCAACCGTTATGGAATTGTTAAGATTGTTCTTTTTGATCCTTATAGAGGCAATTCAATCTATCAATTCAAACTAATGACAACGTTACGTTTTGCTTTTGGATTCAACTAAAGACATTGTTTCACTTAACACAATGAAGTCGTATGGATTAAACTTAAAGCAAAAATTGCTTAAAGGTTAATTTCCAATAAAAGAAAATGATATTGCCACTTTTATTAGCTCTTAAGTGGCATTAAGATTTGATGTAATAAAAGTGGAACCTAAGTTTAACTTTGTTTGTAAGAAAAATAATAATAAAAAATAATGTTTGTTACTTTTACTTTTAAGATTCACTAAATAGTGTGACAAATAATGTTAACGGTTTGTATGCCACGATTAAAATTTAAGTAGATCTCTTGGCATACATAAGAGAAAGATTCACTACGAACATTCTTACTTACGTGCCTACTCTATATACATAATAACATATTACTTGGGCCTATTTAGTAACATTTTTATTTTTAGAAATAATATATTAATTAGGACTATTTAGTAATATTTTTATTTTTAGTTTTCAGTATTCTTTTTTAGTGAAAAAGAAAGAGGAAATGCAAGGAGAAAAATAATGGTGAGAGACAACGTATGGAATGGTACCTATATGAAAACCAAACAGCAAAAACCGAAATTTCAAATTGTTTTTATTTCGAATATTTTCGTTTATTTTTCCCTTACCTTTCTTGTCCTTCCCTCATTCCATACATGTTTCTTTATCTTTAACTAAAAAGAATAAATGAGAACAAAAAAGGAAAAAATGTTACCAAACAATCCCTAATTTTGATTTACCTTCACATATTATAATATGGATGGACGGCATGATTTATTTTCCATCTTTTTAGGAAATAATATCAATAAATATCCACTTATACAATGACGAAGCCAATATTTAGTCTATATAGGCATGGCAGGTTGTGGACTTTGCATAAACTAATTTTTTTGCTATTTAGTGGGCATTGAGTAGGTCCGCCAATGAACTTATATTATAACATGTGTATGAAAATAACATGGTGTTTAGCGTGCATAAAACAAAATAACATACACAAACTTAAAGAGAATTTTGTGTTTATCTCTTTTGGTAGTCTCTGCGTGCTACCTATACAAAGACTATGGTGTGATGATTGGTGCAGCAAGCAAAGAAATTTGGATCGAAAGCGCAGCATGCGGGCATACGTATAACGTCAAATGCACGGGAACTCCAAATGATGCAGATTATCCTTGTACTCGCAGAGACGTTAACGTTACAATTGTCGACTTTCATTTGTGAGCTGTGACCTGTGAGAGAGAGGACTTATTGGATTCACATTGAGAGTGGAGTGAGAGAGGACATGCTATCAAATAACTTTTGTGTTGATGTAAATAATGTTTAGTAGATTGTTACATTTAATTAAAATAGTTAATTAAACTGCGTATGTTTAGTAGATTGTAAAGAATACTACAGTAATATGGTTACGTGGTACATTTTGTACACGTGTTATACTACGATAATTACTTCAACTGCGTATGCTTTTTACGGTAATGCCACCTTCTACAACTATCCTTATGTTCTTGTGTATCGTATATTATAAACTTATGAAAAGTTTTTGTTTTATTTTATGTTTTTTAGTAAGATACATGAAGATTCTTAATTATGTTCGTTCGTATCGTGTACTATAATCTATATTATATGTCTTGAGTAAAACACATAAACTTACTAAAATCTGTTGTATTTGTTTTGTTTCTAGCTTCTGCGTGCTATGGATATGAAGAAAACGGTTTCCTGATTGCCGCAGCAAGCAAAGAAATGGGATCATAGGGCAGCATGCACGGGCCCTATAAGCAATAGAGGAATACAAACTCCTTGCATTAATAAATCCGTTGTTGTAATTGTTGATTATTGTGGTTCAACGGGGTGTGGAACCATCAATCTTTCTAAAGATGCATTTGCGAGAATTGCCAATTTGGATGCTGGAAGAATCCAAATTGACTATACTAGGTAATCGTTGATTATTGTGCTTCAACCACAACCACCCCCCCCCCCCCCCCCCCCCCCCCCCCCGGCGCAAAAAAAGAGAAAAAAGAAAAAAGAAAAAAAAAGAAACATTCATTGCAAGTATATGTAGAAAAATATATTTGGCTTGAATAATATTTCATTAATAACATAGAGATATATATACACGAGTTTCCCTTGTACAATGAGGAATCCTACAATCTAGGAATTCCATCTAGGGAAGGATTGGGTATGTGAATCAATTACAAATTCTTTCCTATCTAAAATACATTTACTTTCTAACACTCCCCCTCAAGTTGGAGAGTGAATGTCAAGAACGCCCAACTTGCGTAACATAGCTGAAAACTTCTCCTTGCCCAAAGGTTTCGTAAATGTATCAGCTAGTTGCTGCGAAGAATTCACATGCCATGTAGAAACAGTACCATCAATTATTTTGTCACGAATAAAATGACAATCCATCTCAATATGTCGTGTTCTCTCATGGAAGACTGGATTTGCTGCTATATGTAATGCCGCCTGATTATCACAATACATATGAGACGCTTCTGAAGATGGCAAGTGCAAATCTTGCAATAGAAAACGTAACCAAATAACCTCACAACAGGTGCTTGCCATGGCCCTATATTCGGCTTCTGCAGAGGACAATGAAACCGTCCTTTGTCTCTTTGTTCGCCAGGAAATCAATGAATTACCCAAGAATACACAATATCCAGTAGTTGAACGGCGGGTTATGGGACAGCCAGCCCAATCCGAATGACAATAAGCAATTAAATCTAACTTGTTATCAGATTGAAAAAGCAAACCTTGACCTGGAGTAGACTTGAGATATCGAACAACTCGAAGAGCAGCATCCATGTGAGGTAATCGTGGCTGGTGCATGAAACGACTTAGGACATGTACTGAATAGGTGATGTCTGGTCGGGTAATAGTTAGATAAAGCAGTTGTCCCACCAATCGCCTGTATTTTTCGGGATCTTTGAGTAGTTCACCTTTGTCAGAAAGCTTGGCTTCCTCCATTGGAAAGTCAATTGGTCGAGCACCTAAGAACCCATAATCTTTGAGTATCTCAAGTGCATATTTTCTTTGTGAAACATAAATACCTTTCTTGGATCGGGAGACTTCAATACCCAAAAAATATTTCAAATCGCCTAAGTCTTTGATACGGAAACGGGTGTGTAGAAAACTCTTGAGAGAATTAATGGCATCAATATCATTTCCTGTAATCAGAATATCATCAACATAAATTAATAATGCTGTAAAAGACTTGCCAACTTTGCGGGTGAAGAGAGAATAATCGGCCTTTGACTGGATAAAACCAGCAGCAAGGATGGCTTCAGTAAACTTGGCAAACCACTGTCGAGAAGCTTGTTTCAGTCCATAGAGAGATTTGTGGAGGCGACACACGAGATTCTCCCCCTGTCGCCGAAGACCAGGAGGGGGAGACATATAGATTTCCTCATGTAAATCACCATGGAGAAAGGCATTATGAACATCAAGTTGATGGATAGCCCAGTGCTGACTGGCGGTGACAGCCAAAAGGCAACGAACGGTGATCATCTTGGCAGTGGGGGAAAAAGTTTCATGATAATCCAGGCCCTCGGTTTGAGTAAAACCTTTGGTAACAAGGCGGGCTTTGTAGCGCTCGACAGAACCATCAGCACGGTGTTTGATCTTGTACACCCACTTGCAGTCAATGGGAAATTTGCCAGGAGGCAAAGGAGTAAGGGTCCAAGTGTGATTGTCAGAAAGAGCAGCAAGTTCGGAGTCCATAGCCTCACGCCAGCGAGGATCGCTGTTGGCCTCTGCAAAAGAGGAAGGTTCTACACTTCGACTGATAGAGTTAACAAAAGAAAGATGTTTGGGCGAGTACCGATGGTAAGAAATAAAATTACAGAGGGGAAAACGAGTACCTGGTGGAGGACCGGTTGGCGAAGACGAGGATTGATGTGGGGGCAGAATCACCTGCGAGCAAACGAAGTCCTTGAGGCGGGTGGAGGGTTGCTTGGGACGGGAGGAGATACGGGTGGGTCGAGCAGTGTCAGGAGCGGGTTGGGTGAGGGGTATATCAGCAGGAAGTGGTGCCGGGATACTGGCGGAAGGAGTGGGGTCCGTGGGTGGAGTGAGGAGGTCTGAGCCTGGGGCAGGATCGGTGGTGGACGGAGAAGAAGGAGAAGGGTCGGAGGTCAAAGGGAATGGGTCCGGGCCAGTGAAGGGCAATAAAGGGAGGGAGGGTCCGGGGGTATGTGGTGGTGTGGATGTGTCGGGGCTGGAGAAAGGGAATGTATCTTCCAGGAAGAGAACGTCGCGGTTAGTGAAAATTTTATGAGTTTCAAGGTCATAGAGTTTGTAAGCTTTCTGGCCAATGGGATAGCCAATAAAAACAGATTTGTGGGCTCGAGGAGCGAATTTGGAGCTTGGGTGAACAGAGGTGGCATAGGCAAGGCAACCAAAAACTTTCATATGGTGGTAAGAGGGTGCTTTGTGGTAGAGAATGTCAAAAGGGGTTTTGTTGTTGAGGAGAGAAGTAGGGAAGCGATTGATAAGGTAAGCGGCAGTAAGGACACATTCCCCCCAAAATTTGATGGGCAAATTAGATTGAAAACGAAGGCCTCGTGCAGTTTCAAGGAGATGGCGGTGTTTGCGTTCAACAACTCCATTTTGTTGGGGTGTGTAAACGCAAGAGTGTTGATAAATTATCCCATGGTCAGAAAAGAAAGTGCGCATAGAGAAAAATTCTCCCCCATTGTCAACACGGATTTGTTGAACTTTGAGATGAAATTGGGTGTCAACATAGGCAAAAAAGGTTTTGAGGAGGTCTTGTGTTTCATGTTTATGTTTCATAAGAAAAACCCAAGTAAAACGAGAAAAATCATCAACTATAGATAAAAAATAATAAGCCCCAGTAAGAGAGGGATGTTTATTAGGACCCCAAATGTCACAATGTAAAAGAGAGAAAGGTCTAGAAGTTGAAATAGAACTTATTCCAAAAGGTTGGCGAGTTTGTTTCGCCAACGGACAAATATCACAAACATGACGCGAATCAAAGGAGCAATTTAAAGAGGTACTGGCTAAGAATTGCAAACGGGCTGGGGAAAGGTGTCCTAGCCGGCGGTGCCAAAGGTGGGTGGAGGTGGTGATAAGGTGACAAGAAGATGGACGGTCAGCGGAGGTGGTGGAGGCAAGTGCCACTAGGTAGTAAAGATCTCCTCGTCGCTTACCCACACCAATCGTCGTCTTCGAAACCAAGTCCTGCAAAATAACCCAAGAAGGAAAAAAAGTTACGGAACAGTGTAACCCATTTGTAATTTTACCAACGGATAAAAGATTAATATTAAAACTAGGCACACATAAAACATCTTTCAATTGTGTATGGGAATTTAATGAAATTGTTCCTGTCAAAGTGATCGGAGCCTTGTCTCCACTAGGCTAGGAAACGGGAGGTGAATGAGTGGTGGGAGAGCTATTCGTCAATAAATGAGAAGAACATGTGATGTGATCGGTCGCGCCGCTGTCAATGATCCATGGACCATGAGATGAAGCGATGGGTGACAAACCTTGAGAAAGAGAACTAGCAGAAGCAGCATGTGCTTGCGGGTTGGAAGGAGAGGAATCGGATGTATCAGCCATCACGGACATGATTTGTTGAGATTGGCTGTCGGATAAGTGGGGCATCGCGGACTGAATATCTTGGAGAGTTGGAGCATGGGCGGTGACTTGGTGGGCAGCAGAGGAGGCATGGGAACGGTGGCTGTTGCCGCCGGTGCTGTTGGTGTTGTGCCGACTGCTGCTGCCGTTGTTATTGTGGTTGCGGCGTGAAACGGGCTTCTGGCCATAGCGGGGGTGACTGGGTGGGTACCCATGAAGTTGGTAACAGGTATCTCGGGTATGGTGATCATAGTTGCAATAGGTGCAGTGGAGTGGAGGTCGGTCTCCTCTTGGACGGGAGCGAGAATCATGACGAATGGCCATGGCTGCAGTCTGCAAATCTGGAGTACGTGTGGAGCCAAGTTCCCGCTGTTTCTCTTCTTGTGAGATGAAGGAATATGCTTGTCGAGCCGACGGGAGAGGTTTCATCAACAAAATCTGGCCACGGATGGCACTGTAGGATTCAGGTAATCCCATGAGAAACTGCATAAGTCTATTGGTTTCGTTCTATGCCCCGCATGTGCAAGATGTGGCCTCACTGAAGGATGCCAACTCGTCCCAAAACCCCTTTAATTTGGTGTAATATGCAGCAATAGAAAGCTGTCCTTGAGTGAGAGAAGCAATCTCACGGTTGATTTGAAAGAGACGAGGGACATTGTTTTGAGAAAAACGCTCGCGAAGGTCATCCCAAATTTCGTGAGCGGTGGATAAATAAATGACGCTGTCAGCCACATCTGGTTCCAGAGAAGTTAAAAGCCACGACACCACCATGTCGTTGCATCGCTGCCATGCCGCAGAATCGAGAGGGTGCTTATCTGCCTTAGGTTTCTTGATGGATCCATCTATGAACCCAATTTTATTTTTAGCACTAAGAGAGATCTTCATCGAGCGAGACCAGGTGTTGTAGTTGTCGCCATTGAGTTTCTTTGAAACAAGAACCAACCCAGGATGGTCTGAGTGGTTGAGAAAAAGAGGGTCAGCAGCTTCATTGCCGCCCTTTGCGGAGGAGCCATCGTCACCCATGTGTGAGAGACGAGAGAAGAAAAAAAGCTAGGTTTTTGAAACCTGCTCTGATACCATGTAGAAAAATATATTTGGCTTGAATAATATTTCATTAATAACATAGAGATATATATACACGAGTTTCCCTTGTACAATGAGGAATCCTACAATCTAGGAATTCCATCTAGGGAAGGATTGGGTATGTGAATCAATTACAAATTCTTTCCTATCTAAAATACATTTACTTTCTAACAGTATAATCAGTAACCCTTTGGATTTAATTTGTTGCCAACATAATAATGAATGAAGTATAAACTTGATTTGATAGTGTATGTATATGTTTTCAATCTTACGCGTTTCTACGTTGCACGGGTTTTGCGGGTAAGTTCCAGGATCCAAGGAAAAGCAGCATATCAGAACATAGAAAACAAGGACAAGAAGCATATGTTTTGGAGACACATCAAGAAAAAATATAAATATTGTAGAAACTCCCTACTTTTTTGAGCATATTACTGTTGTTTGTTATTGTTCAACTACGAGTTTGGATAATGTAGGGGTAAATGCTCATAACCACTTGAGTTATCGCTTGCATTGTTCAAACCTGTGTGTGTTTAATGCCATGCATAGGCCTCTCTGTTGGATATGTGTTAGAAGAGTGATTTTTGAGTTGCTAAAACTTGAGTTACTAAATTACTTTGTAATCATCCCTGTCAAACAAATGAGACTTTAGATGCTTGTCAATTGCGAGCGACGCCAACAAAATATTGTCCCTGAGCACATGTGATCTATCTCCAACAACAAACTCAAAAATCTCACCATGGACTCCAAGTAGGTTATATATATATTTTGATGTTCAACTACGAGTTTGTCATACACATGTGTGTTTAATGTCATGAAGAGGCCTTTCTGTTGAATGGGTCAAATCTTAATCGAATGTAAAAAAGTGTTTACCTCTAGAAAGAAGTCGATCCCAGAAGAGTGATACAAACAGTTCAACACCGTTGTGATGCTTTGCCGATGACATTTGAGTTGCTAAAAGAGTTACTCAGTTATTTTGTCATCATCCCTGTCAAAGCAACGCGACTTTAGATGCTTGTCAATTACAAGCGACGCCAACATGATTTCATCCATGAGTACATGCGACCTATCTCCAGCAACAAACTCAAAAACCTCCCCGTTGACTTCAACTAAGCTACAACCCGGCACCTTTCTCACCTTTTTTTCCTCCATTCCCTTCCTTAGCACTGTGACATCATCCCACTGGTTGGCAGAGGCATAGATGTTTGAAAGAAGAACATGCACACCACTGTGGTCTAAACTTTTCCCAGACAAGCGCTCAACCATTTCTTTACCCAACTCAACATCTCCATGAACTCTACAAGCATTGAGCAATCCCCCTAAGACATAAGAGTCTGGTTCCATGGGCATCTCTCTCACAACCTTCTTTGCCTCTTCTAGCATCCCAGCTCTCCCTAGTAAATCTACCAAACAACCATAATGCTGGATGCCTGGCTGTATCCTGAAAGTACTAGTCATGCTTCCAAAGATACGCAATCCCTCATCCACCAAGCCCATTCGGCTGCAAGCACTCAACACACATATAAATGTAACTTCATTAGGTGCAATTCCTTCATCCTGCATTCTCGCAAACAGGGAAATGGCACCTGCACTATCACCGTTATTGGCAAGCCCCGAAATCAAAGAAGTAAAAGCAAAGACATCCCTACTCGGCATCTCATTAAATACAGCACGAGCAGTTTCAATACAACCACACTTTGTGTACATGTCGACGAGAGCAGTGCCCAACACTCTATCTAATTGCATCCCCTTCCTGTTGACATATGCATGTATCCATCTTCCCTGATCCAGTGCACCAAGAAAAGCACAAGCAGTGAGTGAACCAACAATCCCGGCGTGGTTAGGCAAAAAGCCAGACACCTGCATATCTACAAAAAGCTCCAAGGCCTCCCTAAACAACCCAACTTGCACATACCCATTAATCATAGCGCTCCAAGAAACCGCATTCTTTTGAGGCATTTGATCAAACAGCTCCCGTGCAATGACAACTTGGCCAGACTTGACATACCCATTAATCAATGCAGTCCAGGTAACAACATCTCTATATACGCTCATGTCAAACAATTTACGGGCTGGGTTTATGAAATCACAAGTCACATACAAATGGATCAACCCGTTCTGCACAAAATCGTGAGATTCCCAACCAAGCCTAATGGCATGGCAATGAAGCGCCAAACCAAAAGAGAGATAAGAGAGGTCAGCGCAAGCTCTAAGAAGAAAGGAGAAAGTGTAGTTGTTGGGCAAGAAGCCACTCTGAATCATATCACTGTATAGAGATACGGCTCTCATGGACTCATTGTTCTCAGCTGAAGCTCTGATCACGACGTTCCAAATGTAGGTGGTTCGGTAAGGCATATGACGAAAGAGTTGAAACGCATGTCGTAAATCACCGGAGTTGGATACAGTACAGAAGGCAATGATCTTGGCAGCTGCATAAGGATCGAAAAGGGTACCTGAAACTGTGAGGTGGCATTGAATTTGCTTGATATGCGCCATGCTGAGACATTGATCCAAGATTGATAGAGCTCTCTTACTTGATTTCATATATTATTTTAGAGTTTGGATTTTGGAGCCAACCTGATTACTTGATTGAGTTTGTTTTGAAAAATGACCCAAACCCCATAATATATCTACTTAAGAAAGTGGAATGATACAACAAAACAAATGCCATGATAAAAATTCAGAACATAACCCAATAAGCTTCACCATTCTTCTCATAATATTCTCATTATAAAACTGAGCTTGCAATGCTTTTGCAGGACATGGTGTTTACAAGTAATCCCTCTAAAGCTTGTGAAATCTGATATGAATATAGATGGAGAGCTTTTCCTTCCAAAATCGGCCCATGATGTTCTGTTTTTTTTTTGGGTTTTGGTTTTTTTTTCTTTTTCAATATGAGATATTGGAGTACAAGGTGATTCGTTCTTTTATACAAACGAAATTGGGGGAGGGGATTCAAACACAGGACCTTAGGACCAGCAAGCTTTTTCCATAGCGGCATAGTGCTTTCTCTTTTCCTAATATTAGCAGATGTCACAAGTTCAAATCTCTTTTGTTCCGTTCTAAAGTATGGTTGTGTGATTTTGAACCCCATACCAACAAGCTATGCTTAGTATGACTACAACAACAATGGCCATTTTATTTGACAGTTTATTGATGCAGCAGTGTCACACCGTATTAACTACAGGTAAACAGAAGTTGGCAGTCTAGGTTTAGGAATTGCAATTAGACTCTTGTCCTTTTGAATTGTAAGCCCCAGTCTCTCTTCCATATGTTCAGGATCTCAAGAGGGCACTCCCACTCAAAAGCACGGAGCAAAGCTTCCAAGTAAAAGTGCACCATGCGATGATGAAGGGGCTGTAGGGTGGAGTCGGATAACTTCTTTCACTGCTGCTTGAAAGTAAGGTAACTTGGGAATGTCATTCTCTTCAACAAACCTGTCCTTTCCGACCACTTGGTCCAACTCCATAACTATTTTCTTGTATGCATCTGGTGTTCTTAGGATCTCTGTCATTCCCCACTCGATAGTACTTGAGCTTGTCTCTGTGCCCGCAAGAAACATGTCCTGTAAAACCAAAATAAAAAAAGATCGATTTCAGATAGATTAGTTAAGCAAGCAATAGCTACAATACTGAAATAGGTCAGCAACGTATATAGATCTTAGACTATTGACTTACAGAAAGCAACCCTTTGATGATATTTCCGGAGAGGCTTCTCAGTTCTTCATCTCTGTCACTTCTATATTCCAATAACACATCTAACATGTCCATTTTTTCCTTCTGGTTACTTTTGTTGATTCTGTTTTCCCTCTCTTCCAACTTCTCGTTGACTAGTTTCTCATAAAAAGCATCAAATCTCCAAAAGAACTTCAATGTTCTCCTTTTCAATCCTTGAGGATCAAATGGCTTGAATGTTGGGATGAGATCAGGAGCGTATGCCGTGCCAAGAATTTTTATTAATTCCCATAATGTCTGTTTTAGTTGCCTCCCATCCTTTTGTGTGCAATCAAAAAGGCTCTTACTGCATACAACGGTACTCATGAGGTTGGCTAAGGCGATGAACGCCCACTCTGCAATGTTCACTGGATTCTGTAACACTGAAGTTGAATAGAGGTTCTTCAGTAACCCATGGACCTAGGTACCAAAAAAATGAAACAATAATGATAATATTCATATTTTTCTTTTTTCTTTTTCCCTTCTTTTGCAATTCAAATGCCCTGTTACCAATGAATTAAAGAAATATAGCAGATGGACCTAGGTTCTTCCCTCGAATAGCAGACTTATTTTAGGTATTGCTCTTTCGAGAGTATATTCTTTCCTTCTATTATTATTATTAATGATATTGGTGATGGCGGTATGAGTAAAGAAGTTGTGTTTGTAACATATTAAGATGAGGGTGGTGGTGTTTGTTCCTTTTAACATGGTGTATAGTTTTCATGGGTTTCCTTTCCCTTTCTATGTTTCTTCTAGAGTTTGAAAGCTATTGTAATGGGGTGGCTTGATGTAGCGGGGATTTGCAAAGCATAGGACAGCGCAAAATTCCTAAAAATGATACACTTTTGAATTTTAAGTAGTACAGCCAAACGGCTATACTGTTTAAATATAGGGAGTTTCACTAAAATACCCAAAATGGGGGCTGAAATTATAAAAATACCCAACACCCAAAACACTTTATAACCATACCCAAAACCCATCATTACACACACTCAAAACCCATTTATAAACACACCCAAAAAATATACAATTGTTGATTGTGGGGTCGATTTTGGGTATGTTTCTATGTTTAAATAGTGCTTGGGTATTTTTATAAATACATGTCTAGGATTGGGTATTTTTATAAATATCTATTAAATATATTCGAATATTTTAAAAGTATAGCATAGCCGCGCGGCTGTACTCGTTAAATAGCCGTTCGGCTTTACTATTTGAAGAAATTAAATATATTAATATTTAAAGAGTATAGCCGCGCGGCTATACTATTTAAATACATTCGAATATTTTAAAAGTATAGCCGCTCGGCTATACGCTTGGAATTTTAAAGAGGCAGACTGCAAAAATGACTTGTGGCCTATTAATTTTCAAGATAATGAATGAAAGTAAAGTGAGTCCAGTCACATAATTATAATCAATTAAATTCTTCTCAATATTTTAATAAACTTTCAGGCATGGAACTTGAAAAGGATGAGCAAACAATTTTATCCCATGCAATCGCAGGTGTGGTGCTTGATCAGACAACCAGGAAAAATTGCTAGATCAGGAATACTGCCACACCCACAAAGCTGCACTTCATAATCCATTAATTTCTTGAAGCTGAATTCCTTGCTGGAACCAGAGAAAAAAAAGATACAATGCTGGAAATCTTCAACGTTTAATGATTATCTCTTCTGAGTTCCAAACTTCAAACATAATTTAACCACGTATCATATTCATCAGAGCTAAACAGTCTCTGAAACATAAGTCATATAATACTGATGGAAATGCACGCTGGAAGGGGGAGAGAGCACCAGATTGAGCATATACATTCAACTGGAAGTTTCTCCCTTTGTAAGAGGACTAGAACCAACTCGTGGAAGTGTTTCATACAATTAGCTAAGTTCAATATTCAAGTGAGCCAAGAGATGGGAGCCCAGAAACAATGTCTTGAGCTTCACCGCCACCGCTGTTCAACCTTTGACCCGTATTCGGGCTAAAGGGTTCAACTGCTTGGTCCCCCATTTTGTGTACATCCTCGGGAGAAAGTATCTTGATATACCAAACATTGTTCACAAATGACCTGCATATCATATGATTTCATATATTAGTCAGACCCCCAAAAATGCCGTTTCTTATTGTTCCCTACAATAAGGACAGTTCAATGAACTAGAGAAACCACCTGAAAAGAAAAGTTGAAGTGAAGACTAAAGAAAGTTTTCAATTATTCTAGGTGCTTATTTGATTAACAATGTTAATTCAACATCAACACAGCACTTCCATGCAATAGTTCAACCTCACCCTTCCCCTCATCCCCTCTCTCCCCACATTCGCTTCCCTAGTCCTCAAGCTCCCTTTTGACCAAGATAAACACGACAGATTTTCTAAGGCTTGGTTTAACAGTGAGATTTTATTTTTTGCATACTCGCTATATGAAATAAAGAGAGAAGGAAATGGAAATATCAAAAATTACTGTGTAATACACGCAATTTCAAATGTGTTAGTGCTCTAAGTTAAGGTCTTTTCTTTATTGACCTATAGACAAAATTTTAGCATGTCACAAAGCCTGTAATTGATTCAATATTTGTGGCAAGCATCATTGGCTAACTTTTACCCAGAAAACTTCAATCAAAAGAAAACCTTTACTATAAAAATATATACAATATAACTTAAGATTATCTATTTCTGGCTACAGTGGGGGCCTGGAGTTTAGATATTGACTAGGCTTTAAGCTGTATTGCCCTTCCTTCCTCTGTTACCAATACAAAGGCAGAACATCTTCACTTATTCCACCAACAAATTATGAGCTTAATTTTGTTGAGTTGAACAAGAGCATAGGGTACTTTTGTAAGGTTAAATGAGTCCACATCCTCCATAAACTGAATCTTCTATTTTACATATAGCCCATTTTACTTCCTTTCACATGCAGATCATGCGTATGTCTTGTAATAAGTGAACACTTGATCCAGAAAATTCCAGGACAAAAAACGCTAAAAATGGTGTAAATAGATTAGGACCAAATCAATTTCCCCATAACATTCAACAGCCTCTTTAAATTATACCATTTACTGTTCAGGAAGACTTAAAAGCAGTTAACAGAAAGGCCTTCAGTTTTCTGATTAGTATAGCCAAAGTAATCATAAAATTAAAAAACTTTTGTTGCTTTGCCACTGTTAAAAGAATCATAAGATTTTGTCTTATGAACTTGGTGTTTTTAATGGTGTCCTTGAAACACACCTCAAGGAAAACCGACAAAGGAGAACCTTGAGGCGGCATCTGCATGCCTGTCTTACGAGAGGCACTGCTTGGCTACCAATCTCTTCTTAAAACTCTTAGGCCAAATGGCATTGTTTGGCCTGGGCTTTTAAATTTTTTAACAGCCCATGCCAAATGGCCTGAGTTGCTAAAATAAAGAGGAGAAACCATAAGACCAAATAGAAATTAAGAAACCATAACTAAATTCTCCAAAATCCATTCCTCCCTTTCACAGCTCCCAAACCACAACCATCAGAAGCTCTAAGCCCCATTCTCAAGGTACCCAGTTATCTTTTTCTTTTGTTCCTTTTTTCTTTTCTTTTTTCAATTCTTCCCCTCCACAAGAAGTATGTGGGGGTAATTTTGGAAGTATTTGTCAATTATCATACGAAAAATTGAATGTATTGAGATTAATTGTTCTGCTTCAATTATAAATAATACTTTTTTAAACCAATTTTATATGTTACAATCAAATATATCAATTTGAGGATCAAGAGGCTTGCGCCTTTAGTTTTGAGTAATACTTAGTATTATGCCTTCTCCTTTGAACACATTGATTAGATTGTGGGCCAAAGGTATTTTATATCCTAAACAATTTTCCACACATGGGCATCCCACCTGGAGCCCAACAAGTTAAGTTCAATATAAATTAGGACTAGGAGGTTGCACTTGCAAGAACTCAACTTAGTATCTGTCACTCTGGATCCATACTTAGTTTTGTTTGTTTACTACTACTGTTGTTCCCAAAAAGTAAGTTACTAGGACCTGATCCAATAATTATTTTATGTTCGGATGATGATGAAGACCATATTCCATTAGCTTAGTCATTGTTTCTTTATAGGATATCTATTAGTGTAATGATCAAGGATTAAATTCGGATATGAGAGGAACTCCATGCATACGAGTATCTAATGGCAAACCAGCTATATGTAACTGAACCAAGAACTTACTCCCATGGGTCGTCACCAAGGAGAAGCACATCATTCTCCCTGTCAACGAATACAAGCTGCCAGCCTGATCTAAGACGGTCTTCCAACTTCCCCTCAATTCCGAACATCTGCCCCAGCTCTTCTCGCAGCTCATGGTAACTGCTGAACCGGGATATGTCCAGTGAGCGGCCAACCGAACCTGACTTGTAAACCTGCACTAACAACACAGTATCATCCGTCCAACAATTTTAAAAATGCAAGAAAATTGAAAGAACAAAAACACCTAATTACTTTCATCTCACACCTTGACAAATGTACAATTTGGGGTTGGTGGGTCAACTTGCCCTGCACTGTGCAACAACTCAGATGAGTCTTGCATACAACCATACAGAGAGCTCTGAAATCCAGAGTCTCCTAATGGCATTGACATGTCAGCATCATTTGAAGAAGTGGCAAAACTGGGCGCTGTGGTGGGGAACAGAAGTCCAGATGATTCAATATTAACACCAAAGAGAGTAGGATTCTGGGAATCTGAATTACAATTCTCTTGCTCAACTGCATTGTCTTTCTCATTAAATGGTGGAAATGACATTGAGTTGGCAAAAGCATTGACCTGTGCATGTGCATACTTTGGAGCCCAAGATTGTTGAGGTAACTGCTCAGTTTGCATAGAATGACCAGCCCTGGATGAGCTTAAAAGATTTCCACTCCCTTCAGGACAAAGTGTACCAAGCATGTTCTGTCTAGGGGTAGTAGATGCTGAGAACTTTGTGTTTGAATCACTGAAGTCTGTTTTAGGAAATGATGGAGATGGCACATTCATTTGCTGACTCTGTTGGAGCTGTTCAGTTTGAACCTTGAGTGCATCATGATAGCTGTTTTGCTGTTGCTGCACCTGCTCCTCTGTTTGATTGTTAAATTGTTGCTGTAGAAGGTGCTGAGGCAGATTCTCCAGTGAAACTTGTGGTTGTGCCTGCAGAATATTATGAGGGATTGATTGCTGAATTTGCTGTTGCAACTGCAACATCGGATTGTGGCTACTCGACTGCTGAACATACTGAAAGGGCTGCTGAAAGTGCATCATATGTTGTCTTAGCTGATCTCCACTTCCTAGATTCTGCAAACCAGCAGCCAACATGGCCTGGTACTGCGGATTGTGATCATTTCCAATCAATGTTGAATCCAATCTCTGTTGCATCCAAGGAAACATACCAACAGGTTGAAAGTTCATGGAGTGAAGACCTTGCTCTCCAGTTCCCCCCCGTAACCACATTAAGCTGTTAGCTTCATCTCTATTATCTGCAGTAACAACAAATATAGAATAGAATTTAAGCTATTTGGGCCTCCAATACACCTTTGGAGTGAGCTTTCATGGAAAAATTCTGGCTACAGACAACCTGATGACAGGGGGTAATGGAAACACCATGGTCTGCCTTGATAGTGAATAATATAGTGTTTCAATGAAATACCACAGTTTTGACCAAAACCATATAAAATGGCACTACCTTGACTGAAACCATGGAAAGTGGAATTCTAAATGGGTCATGCTTATCTCATTGGAAAATGAAATGCTTGCGTCTTATGTTGGAATAAAACAAAGCAATATGTGTCACGGCCTTCTTGCTCAATGTATTTTATATGAGAGTCATGAGATGATGATGCCTAAAAACTCAACGATTCTTAACATGAGAAACTACAGTACAGCATATTGAATGGAGAAAAATAATATGCGTGTGATTTTCAACAGCCCTAGACTCTTACTATCTTATTGTCTCTTCCTACTATTGTCAGTTGTATCCTGCCATTCTCAGTTTCCTCAACCTTCCCGCATGGCTGTGCCTAGGTGCATTCTTGCTTACCAAAGCATTCAAATACTCAATCTTTGTTCCCTAAAGTCAGTTTTGTGCTAAAATAAAAAGATTTAGACTTAATCAAAAACCTGTCCTCAATCATTTTTCCCTCAGTGAGAGACTACAATAGCATGGAGTAGATATGAGGATAAAGGCACCAAATAATATTATCAACGCTAAACATTAGCCCAGTACATGCATAAAGTGGAGTATTTTACTGAACCAGTTTTGAAATTTAAAATTAACACTTCTCCATAAAGAAAGTTACTTGACCTCAACTGGGTCACTCTAAGAATAAGCATATCAAGCATAAGCGTATCAAAGATGAATCCACTCAACCCCGAAAGCAAGAAAAAATAAATTGAAAACTGCATTTGGTTTTTCTGAAGATAAAGGCACCAAATAATCAGCCCACATATAGCTTTTACCTTGCATAGATGAGGCCCCAGGATGCCAAGGGCGTTTTAGTCGAAGGGGAAACAATGATGGGTACATGGGGAAAGTTGTCAAAGGCTCAATCTCCCATAACGATACCCTCGGCTGCCTCTCACCTGCAGTGGACTCATCCCAACCAACCTGCAAATAGGAAAGAACAATATGTTAAATATAAAAACTACTTTCAAGGGAGAAACAATATGGTCTGGACTCATGAATCCTGTTATGGATCTACATAGTTCATCAGTCATAAAAAAGGAACACGGCAACAACTTTTTGTTCTCTCTTTCTTTCATATCCACCTTTTCTTCTTTGATGAGTGGAAACAGGTTAATTAAAAAATTGTAGAACCATAAAGAATTTCCCTTTTTTATTGTACGTTCTAGTATTGCATGAAACAGCATCCTAGACAAGTTGGTGTCATTGTATAATAAGCACAAACAGAGAAAGTAGATGGAGATTTTTTCTGTCTTTCAGAGGTCATGTTATCCTTCATCAAACAATACCAGATACTGTCCTACCTACTACATTATATAGGATTAGAAGTGGAGTCATATACAAATAATTGGAAGGAAACTTTATTGCACTACAATAGAAAAATTATGCTCTATTACCTTGACAGATCGCCAATGAGAATTTGGCCACCGAACAGGATCCAGATCACTTATGCCAGTTATCGTACCCATGTACCTTGACAAGACAAGCATTGGATATGTCAATAGTGCACATTTAAGTATAGCAATGCAACACGCATAAGGAAACATCTACGTTTGCTGATATGAACTTGTTGCCTCAGTATTAGGTATGTTGCACGAACACTTCAATTAGCTAAAGTGTTGGAGTGTCAGACACTCAGACATGGCTTGGACACGCATTGGACAGAGTCAACGTGCTTGGACACAGTCAACCAATGGTCCAGACACGGCAGGGGCAATTTTGTATTTTTTAAAGAAAACTGGGGTCAAAATACAATTATTGAAACTTTCTGCGGGACTAATTTGAAATTTTTTAAAATAACTGGGGTTAAAATTATAATTTCGAAACTCTTTTATACTTATACCAACTACCTTCTCAGCCCCTCCTCTCTCTCCCAACTTTCCCCACCTTTTTCTTCTCTTCTTTTTTTCTTAGTTTTCATTATATTTTCTTCTTTTCTTGGTACTTGAGATCAATCTATGTTTTATTTTGTGTGGTTTTAATTATTATGTGGATGAATCATGACAAGTACATGAGTACTTTGTTTTATTTATGGTATTATAAATTGAAGTATGAACATGAACAGTTTGTTTATTTAATATATAAAAGCATTATTATAAATTTATTTATTTTTTAATTGCCATGTTAGTGTCCTAGTTTTTTTATATTTTCCATATCCCCATATCCCGTGTCGCCTATCCGTGTCCCCGTGTCCGTGTCCGTGCAACATAGGGTAATACCCAATAAAAAAAGATTGATCTTTTGGTGGTATAATTCTAGAGAAATGTGCACCAAAATCAATAAAAACTACTTATGCTATGTGTAAGTTATAACCAAGCAATAAATGATTCTACAGTTGCAAGAAACCTATACAAATGACAAAAGTGATCATTAGGTTAACAATATTAATATCGTAGTTAACCATGAAAAGCTATGATACCTTCTGACACTTGACTCTTCAGTCTCAAATAGCATCCGAAATCGCATCCCAACTGAAACACGTGTGTGAAATACTGCTTTAATGTATTTTGATAGGGGTATGACAAACTCAGATGGACTAGCCCTGGACATCATAAACATATAAGCAGAAAGGTAATACAAGCATTGCAGGAAAACAAAAATCTGGAAGACTCTTTTGCCACCTTGGATTATAAAAAACTGTAAAACAACTATTAGTTGAAGCAGCATGAGCAGCAGCAGCAAGAAGTCCAATATGCATGCTATCACTTGACAAAACAGATGACGGCATCACAGTTTGTGGTCGAGTGGCACGGCGAATACCCAAAAGAAGCTGATTTTTTTCATTCCTATTATGGGATTTACCAGAATATTAATGCACGACTTTACATGCAAATACAGAAATCACAGGAGAAAAGAAGATGAAGGATATACCAAATAAAAAGAACAGAATCTCCTGCAACAAGTCTTTTGGCACTAACAAACACACTCCAGCCTGTGGTAAGAAGATGTCGTTTGGGTTGGCCTGCAAGATGAACAAGATATAGAACAGGTCAGTTTTTCCAAGTATCTCCTTATTAGTGGACCACTTCGGCACATATAACAGCATTATCCACTCAGCAGTGTAGCAAAATTTGTTTTTAAAGTACTTTCAGCAATAGAGATCACCAGTTTTTATTAATATTAGAAGAAGGGGATATGGATAGGGTACACCTGAGTTAAGCACGTCCATGAAGGAACAATTTGAAACAAATTGCATTTAAAACTGTTTCATATAGAATTACCAAAAGAAAAACCTTACGAACAAACAACAGTAAAATCTGGCTATGCAATCCCCTCCCAAGTGTTCATAAACTCAACTCAACCAAGCTTTAATTCCAAATAATTTGGGTCAACTACACAGATCATCTTTTACTGTTAATCCTATACAACTATATCCCTTTCTTTTTTTTTAGGAAGAGAAACATAATTTTATTAAAGTAGGAATGCTAATTACAAAGAGTGGATAAGGAACCCACAAACTGGGAAGGAGCGAGTAAATACAAGAAAATACAACTCAAAAAGATGGAAAATAAAACTATATCCCTTTATCATATCTGCAGCATGTTCTGCTCATGTATTTCATCCTCTTTTTAGCATTATGGCACTTTGGACTTGAATCAAATTTCTCCCATTGCACTTGCAGGTCTTTACCACATGTTTGTGCCCTCACTAACATTAACCGGATTCTTATCTTATTTTATCCTTGCTCATGTTTCCACTAATCCATACCAACACCATCACCTCAGCACTTACTCTTGAGGCAAGTTTTGAGAAGAGATATTCTGCTTTATATAGCATATATATCTTCAATAATCCTACAAAATTGTACTTCTGACATTTTAGGTATTCTACAATCACATAACAGTGGAGGCATTGATAATGGAAAGCAAGCAAGAAGAAAAGTTGTCTATATCTTAAGCATGAGTACAAACTCATAAACTTGGTTTACTTTAACTATATCTTATTTACTATAATTAGTATTTCACTATTTATTTGGCTTTATTTATAATATTTTGGATCTTTCCCATTATATAGGGAATTAAATATTTTATTGCATGAAATTTCCTATATACGGGTGTTAGAACTTGGAAGGCCTGTATAATTTTTGGGCTCACATACTTTGATTTGATAGATTTGATAAAAAGAATTGCCTTTATCCGACTTTGTCTCTCTTAGACTTCTTCTCCTTGATCTCTTTCCACTTTTTTTCTTCTTTCCTTCTCTATTCTATACTTCTCTCTTGTTGAATATGTTCTTCTATTCTCTCCGTAGTCTGTACTTTCCTGTTACACATCTATTTGGTATCAGAGCATTCTTGCATATCATTCTTGTCCTGGCCAACTATTAAAGCCCAAATTCAATTAATCATTTTTGCAACCATTCCAGGCATCACATATTCAACAGAACCTAGCCATGGGCCACCTCAGATCCACCACAGATGCAAACTACATGTACCACTGCCAAAACCGTGTACGTCGTACATGCCACAATCTAATCATAAGTTATTTCTTTCCCAAACATAGACATCATAAGAATCAGAGAAAGTGGATCTCTTGTTTCCAGGATGTGTCATCTGGAACCATTGCAGCACATGCCCCCACACACCAGCAAAAGTTCCGGTGTTTGGCGTCATGCACTGCTTCCTCCACGCAACTACTCCAACAGCAAGGGCACCACTGATATCAGAAAGAGCCAATCTTTCTAGCACTGTCAACACAGCAGTGATCAGCGAACTGCTCATCCAAGATGAATAAAAAGATAAAGAGCAACCACAGCTCAGAAGATATGTGTTATCTAAATGCCACAAATCTAACAGGGAACCTGGCCGTGTGAAACATGAAAACAAAATTATAAAAAGAAAAGAAAACCAACTTATAGTACTTGGAGTCAGATAACCACTGAGCGTCCATTATATTAAACTGTTTCTGTTCAAGATTTTGCGTTCCTCTGAAGTGGTTTTTTATTCATACATTATCTCATTGCTTCTTATCACAATCTCTTGTGCACATTAGGACTTAGGACTTCAATATTCAGTGGGATCGGTGGAAGGGTAGGAGCAGGTGAAACATCCAGGAATTTATGCACATTGTTAGTAAACACTTTAAGTGCTTTATGCACCATTGTTGAACATGATATGGCATGGGATGCATGTGCTGAAGGCAATACAACAATAAAGAACTTAATGCAGTGTCCCACGGAGGCATAGAAAATTAGGCTAACATCTCATTTATGAACAAAGAAATGATCATATATACCATGCCTGTGTTATACACTGATGTGTTAAAACAGAGTCCAACAGAATCCTATAACGATACCTAGTCAAAATACTGGATGCATGACAAATAGGTGGATTAGTCTGCTGGATATATGTATAACACCTGCATGTGTTATACATTGATGTTTTAAACAGAGAGAGGTCCTATCCTAGGAAGAGTACCTATGCAAGAAAAGATGCATATACAAATAAGTGGAATAGTAAAATCAGTATTAATACCATTAAGACAGCATGAGCAAAATTTTAAAACTACAGTACCAACAAGAAGTTACTTGGGCATCAGCTGAATCAGGGTTTTAAGTAAACAATCAATGCTGCGAGCATATTTAGCTTTCCATATAAACTTCTATACGAAAAGCAGATCAAGTCCCCCAAAATACAAGAACCTCACAACCCAATCGATCCTGCAGCTACATGAATGATTGTAACCTAAAATTTCTTCCATTGCGTAAATAACAGAAGAAGATGAGAAACTACAAATTTGTGCTTGTCTTGCGCATATGATGACCCTGAAAACTATAGTTTTATGTTGCAAGTCATCAGAAGAATAGATCTTGATAGAATTATATTAGTGAAGCACTGGCGCCCAACCTATGGACTTTGAAGGGATAGGGGAAGGGCAGTTGAAGCATTTTGAACTTTTTCAAGAATAATCCTAACTTAATGCAGAAATTATACATTACACAAAAAAGATGGAGAAGTGAAATATAAAAGCCCTAAAATGCAATGCCACAAAGAAATGCTACAGATCCTACCTCGGAAAATATGCCTAAACTTCCATTCAACATCATGGAGATCCCTAGCAATAAGTTCCTGCGCTGGTGGCTGTAACGAGAAATCCTGCAGGATACAATAAAGGGGTTTAAATAAAAAATATCAGCAACCAAATACGGTCAAATAAAAGAATAGAAAGTTTGAAAAGGGAAATACCAGTGGAGGAAAAACTTTTTCGGCAGCACGACGAGGAACAGAGAAACCTCCATGTGTACTAGTATCACTCGCTGTCAATGTCTTGCAAAAGTAATTTGTGGGTTGCTTGCTTGGAATTCCTAACTCCATTGGAAGAAATGTTTCTTTTTGCTCTTGCTGTGTGAGAATGTGTGTGGTTTCAACAACATTACAACTTATTATGTTAAGCTAAAACTCCAACAAATTAAACCAAAAAAAGACCAAGAAGAAAAAGAAAAGAATAATTTACCGGCGTCAAGGGCTGTAATGTCATTTGGGCATATACTTCATCTGTCTCCACATCTGCCTGAAATCCAATGCTTAATCAATTCCATTTGGGTTCCAATTTTTAACTTTTTTTTTTCTTTCTTCTAGAAGAAATAAACAAGTAAGAGTGATGTAGCTGAATCAAAATTCACAAAGACAAAGGGAACCCACATGCATTGTGACATTGTGCAGCTGACAGATCAACTGGGGCGGCAAGCTCGGGTAGTTCGGTATGTGGGCATCAACTTGTTTGTTAGTAGTGGCAGCAACCTGGTCACTGTGGCCCTGAGGGAAGTAAACAACACGAGTTCCAGGCGTTGGCAGGGAAACCAGAGGCCCTGCGCATGCATGCCATAGCTCCGAATTCAAGCACTTCTTTTCAGCTCCTCCTCCGGCTGCTGTCATTTTTAAGCTCAATTTTAATTTTTTTGTTTTTATTCTCAAAAAGCAATAACAATGACAAGAACAATAGTAATGATTGAGATTTGAGAAAAGTTAAACATAGAAATCAGAAATATAATAAACAAAAGCAGAATATGAGGAAATTTTAAAATAGGGTTACCTTCATGATCCTGCTGACCCAACCCTGATGTTGAAAGCTTCATATCAATATAACTATCAATATCAACCTTAAACCTTTCTCTATCTATATAAAAACCATAATAGAAAACCCTAATTTTACAGAACCAGCCATAGCCATCAAAGAGAGAAAATGAGCTCTACTGACAACTGCTGCTACTTATTGGCTTCAAGTCACCCCCTTTCTTCACCATGCTCGACAAAATTAAGATCCTTTTTCCTACTTAGTCCCAAATTGAAGCCCCAAATGGAGGAAACCCCTCCCTCCATAGAAACATCATGCTCTGCTCTAAAAGATCGCCATGGAAACAAGCAACAGCTGAAGCAGGAAGAAAGCTCTGAGAGACTACCCAAAGTGGTTGTTTTAGTAAAAAGCTTTTTCTTCCTCCTTTTCCGGTCTATCACTGTCCATTCGATTCAAACCCCAAAGTGAGAGAAAGAGAAAAGGAAAGAGAGAGAAAGAAAGAGAGAGAAGAGAGGAAGATTTTGCTTTGAAAGTTGAAACTCACAGTAGTGAGAGAGAAGAAGAGAAAGAGAAAGAGTGATGGTCTTTACTCTTTCCCCTCTTATAAGGGTCCCGACCGAGCTGGACCTCATACCAGTAGGGAGAGTCTGGGAGCGTTATGGGAAAGCTCTAATCTTGGCCGTCCACGGATCCGTACTTTTTAATCTTAACCGTCCACTCTGAGACTGATGTGACAGCAGCCATGTGCCACCATACTTCAGTGGTCCTTGTCAGAGTACGGACTATGTTTTAAAGTGTTACGTAATATTTTTTAAAAAATTCCTCATCATCCTATTATTCATACAATAAAAAATCATCATACTAGAAAAGAAAAATGACCCATCCTACCCAACTCAAGAAAAAAAAATGTTATGGGCGTTATATATATCTTTTTTTGTTGTTGAAAAAGTGATATTCTAATTATTCTAATATTCGAGAAAGAAAATTGACTTCGGGTGCAAGAAACATGCACATTTACTTTAAACAACTGATATAACCCGCATCTACTATATTATAGCCATTATTTAACACACTCACATTTTCTCACAACTTTTTTTTTTTTGAACCTCAAGTTTGCGTGGCATTTACCCAAGCACTTTGAGTAGATATCAATTTGTGTGGCATTTCTGTGATTATATTGTCTTTTTAACCCAACTCTTTTTTTTTTCTTTCTAAAATTCCCAAGTAATATTGTTTGTCCTGAGCCCAACCTGGTCTCAACCTCAGCCCAGCCCAAAACTTCAGCCCCACTAACCGTTCAAGCTCGCCCATTCCCACTCTCCTTTATTTTCTCTCTCTATCTCTTCACATGCTCTCTGTTCCTCTCCATCTCCAGCCTCTTCTAGTAGCTGAGAGAGAGCCTCAAATCATCTTCTCCTCTTCATAATTTCTTCTTCCAGTCTTGTTCTTGTTGTCCTTTTTCTTCCAACTCACCCATCTTCTCCTTTCCTCTACCGTATCCCCAATCCCAATCTTTATCTTCTTCTCTAATCTTCTCCAATCCTCTACTAATCCCAGGTTGGTTCTAACTTTAATTCGTGATTCATTCTTTGTACATGAAGCTCACCAGAACAATGGCATTCAAATCAGCTATAGTGCCACCCAAAAAAGCACCACACTTCAACCCCACATTTTCTTGCTGCCTGAAACCATCCTTTCAGTTCAGGGAGAAGCCACTGAAGGATTTTGAATTCAATATCAAAAGAAGAATTGGGGCAATAGCAGCAGTAAGTTGGGCACTAATGGCGGCGAAAGAAGCAATTTTTGTTGAAGCTGCAAATGGATTTGACTTGCAACTGGTAGCACCTGGTCAGACAATTGAAGAGGCAGAGAGTGGAATCAAAGGGCATGCACAAGCTCTGTTACAAGTGAAAGAGCTCATAGATTTAGAGTCATGGAGAGAAGTACAAGTGGCTCTCAGGAAGAGCTCATCAGTCCTGAAACAGGACATTTATACCCTAATTCAAGCAAAACCTGCAAATGAGAGGCCCCAACTGAGGAAACTTTATTCTGACCTCTTCAACAATGTGACCAGAGTAAGTTTTTGCCATTTCCACCCAATAAACATAGGATTTGACAAAACTATTTCAATTGACTTGACCAAGTATTTTGTGCATTGCAGATTGATTATGCAGCTAGGGATAAAGATGCATCATATATCCGACAATGCTATGAGAACATTGTTGCAGTTCTGAATCAAATTCTATCTAGAATATAAAGTATCAAGTAATTGTTCCCTTCCTTATTTTCTTCCCTGCAAATTATATGCATCAAAAGATGTTGTGGAGGAAATTACATGAAGCATAGCCACTTAAGGTCGTCTGTTAACAATGAGTTATTTTTCTTTATGAGTAAGCTTTTGTATCCTTTATAGAAATTGATCAATCTGCTGAAAGCACTTCTTACAACAGGATCATTATTTTATGATGCAATCCTCTTTCATAAGGCTTCATTTGCCGAAATTGTAAAACCGTAATTCTTTTGTTGAATATGAGTTTTTCGTTCTTGGATGAATGGTTCCTGTGGGTCAGACACACACCAGAATTGTAAGTTATAACTGAGGGTTCTGTTCTGTCCAAGTCACCGTCTTCTACAATTGTAATATTTCTAGATTACATTATATATAATTAAACTAGATCCCACATATTTTAATTTCCTCTACACCAACTGGTACTTTCTTTCCAACACGTTGAAAGATATCCTAAATTTAAATCCTCCACTCTCAATAAAAATAAAAATAAAATCCTCTACGCATAAGAGATCAGAAAAATAGCATGCGTCTTTAAATAGGCATACGTGTCCTCAATTATTCTGAAAATTTCAAAGTTATATAATAAGGCAGCAATTTCAACCCTACAGCTTGTTTGCTGTCTTCTAGCTTACCAGAGAAACACACCTGTGCGTCTTCAATCTGCTTCTAGTAGTATTCTGCTCTTAATTTGTGTTGCTGTCTTCTAGCTAATTGGCGATTAAGCACTAAGTAAGCATGGCGGAAATTTTCCTTACTTTTGCTGCTGAGTACTGAAGAAGGTGGCTTCACTTGCGGCTCAAGAATTCAATCTTGCCTGGGATTCAAAGCAGAGCTGACAAGGCTTAGTGAATCTTTGAACATGATTCAAGATATCTTAAGTGATGCTGGCGAGCAACCGCAAGGTCGGGGCAAGGCGGTAGAGGAGTGGGTGAAGAAACTTAAACATATAGCTTATGATGCTGATGATGTGTTGGATGAGTTCAAATATGAAGATCTTCGGCGTAAAGTAGGGCTCCGAAACCAATTCCACATAAAGGTATTGATCACCTTGTTTTCACTCTCCTATCCCAGTGCTTTTCATCTTAAAATGGCACATAAAATTAAGATCATAAATGCATCCTTGGTGAATCTGGAGAATAGAGCATCTGTTATTGGATTAGTTGCAAAAAATGTTATGGCTACAACGCAGTACGTCCCTCGTGGAATTGTAGGGGACAAAGAAACCAACTCATTCTTAGATAAAGATGAAAACATCGTTGGAAGGAAGGAGGTTGCGTCAAGTATAATTACAACCTTGATCAACTCCAAAAATCTAGAAAATGTTTCCATTATGGCCATTGTTGGAATGCCAGGCCTAGGAAAGACAACTTTGGATAAGTCAGTGTACAATGAATTTGAGACAAATAGACACTTCGATAAGAAAATATGGGTGTGCGTCTTTGACACTTTGGTCGTCAATTCTATATTGAGTCGGATGCTAGAATCCCTTAACCCAACAAGGGTTGGGATCACAGGTCAGGATGCATTGCTTTAAAACCTTCAAGAAAATTTGAAAGGAAAGAGATATATTCTTATACTAGATGATGTTTGGAATTAACATTCTCAAAAATGGAGCAATTTGATGAGTTGCTTGACAAAACTTGATTCAGCTCAGGGAAGCAACATTATTGTCACTACCCGTAGTGCCAAAGTTGCATCAATCACAGAAACACTTACTAGATGTGGTTTGGAGAATCTATAAGATGATGAGTGTTGGTCAATATTGAAGGATAAAGCATTTCTTGACGGTAGTGCTTCTATAACTCCTGATCTGGAGAGAATCGGAAGGAAAATCGCGAATAGTGCCAAAGTTGCATCAATCAAAGAAACACTTTCTAGATGTGGTTTGGATAATCTATCAGATGATGAGTGTTGGTCAATATTGAAGGATAAAGCATTTCTTGACGGTAGTGCTTCTATAACTCCGGATCTGGAGAGAATCGGAAGGAAAATTGCGAAAAGGTGTGCAGGTGTACCACTAGTGGCAACGGTACGTATTATTTTATCCTGACTAGTCATTTAATAGAAATTCTAACTCATGTACCAACAGTTTTTGGAAAGCATGATGCGCTACAGAAATAGTAGAGATGAATGGCTGTCAATTCAAAAAAGTAGAAAATGAGATTTACCAGAAGAAGAGGAAAGAATCATGACCGTTTTGAAGTTGAGTTTTGACAATTTGAAATCACCATCATTGAAACAGTGTTTTGCATATCGCTCAATGTTCAGAAAAGGCTCTGAAATTGAAAGGGATAACTTAATTCAACTTTGGATGGCTCGAGGATGGCTCCACCCTTCTCCCAATCAAAGTAATTTAGAAATGGAGGATATAGGTAATGACTATTTTAAGATTTTATTGGAGAACTCCTTATTTCAAGATGCAACAAAGGATTACTACAGTAATATTACAAGACGCAGGATGCACGATCTTGTGCATGATCTTGCAAAACTTGTATCGAAATCTGAGAGCTTCATGCCAGAGTCTAATAAGATTGATGATGTACTTGACATCCGACATGTGACACAAACTCCTATTTCAATACTACAAAGGATTTCAAACCAAGTCCATTAGTTAGGGATGAACCTCGTAAACAAATTTGTGTGCTGCTTGACTAATGTTCTTCTTCATCTTTTTCTCTTGGTCTTCACGTGCTTTTGGGCCAAGAATTGTTACGATATTCCTATTAATTGGCATCACAGCTGGTTCGTTCTTATAAATCAGAGAATTAAGGGGGAATTTCATTAGAGATGGTTGTAAGATCACTCAAGTTTAGTGAGATTGACATGTTTGAATTTGATAGAAGAAACAATTTTTCAGCATGGATAGGTGAGGTGAAGAATGTTTTGGTCAAGGAGAAACTAGGAATAGCTCGGGAAAGCCTACTATAATGAAGATTGCATTGAACTCGATAGCTCTATCATGCGGTTGTCTTTGTTGCAAGAAATTTCCGATTTTGGAAAGTCTAAATCAATTTTGACATCCGAAAGTTCCAAAATCCGAAAATTTCAAAGAAAAAAAAAATTGATTGGAATTGGAATGTATCTCAAGATTCCGAGATATATTGGGGTTTCAAGCTTAAGACTACACATAATGACTAATTTCATGTTGAACTAAACATGACTTGATGACCAAAAAATAGACATAGATGAGTTATTAATTAAATAAATAACATTTAAGTAATAGCATATAATAGTTTCGAGTTGTCCGTATGATTTTTCAATTTTGAGACATTTTTAACCTTTCAAATCATTGAACATGTTCAAAATTTCTGAATATATAAGTTCCAAAAATTTCCAAAAATTTCGAAAATTCCGAGTTTTCCAAATTGGAATGGATGTTGAAATTCCGAATTTTTTTGGAACGGAATTGGAAAAGAATGTTCATTCCAAATTTTTTTGGATTGGAATTGGAATCCCTTGATTTTGATATGATCCATTCGAAAATCAGCCTTCCACAACGAATTTTACTAAAAATGGAAGGGGTATATGTAAGTTTTTATATATGTAATATACAATACTATTTGTACTACACTTATTCATCAGATTGTTGATCACCTTTAATGGCAGAAAAACTTACTTGTATTGGGGATAACATTGTTTTGTTATCCCCAACCAGTAACACAATGACATGTGGAAAAGTTATCTCACATGTCCAAGGCGGCTCTACCCACAAGGCAAGGTGGGCTACTGCCCAGCCCAAAATTTTCAAAATAGACAAATAGTTAGATATGTTTATCCAGCCCAAAAAGAATGTTGAAATCCTATCTTTATTTGCCCAACCAAAATAAATAAATAAACCCTATCTCTATCTTCATTGTACTATTTGATATGTTCTTTTAATCCCCAAAGGAATGTTTTTTTTTTAAAATTTTGTCAGAATGGTTTACTCGCTATCAAATGAGTGTGTGATATTTAGTGTTGAGTGTATGTACAGAGGGGGCCACAATTTAGAATTTGGCCTTGGGCCTTAGAAAAATTTGATTGACTTTGTTCACTTGTATCGTTGAGTTTATTGTGTAAGTTTCACTCAACCGGTTATCAAATCTTGGATCCACCACTACTGTGTCATTGTGCCATTGGCTGGATATAGCACAGTGTTGCATGAAAGTCATTCTCCTCTAATAGACTGGACTCCTCTAATGCATGTGGGACCCACTTGTTCACTGGCGGAACCACTATGTGGGCTTGCATGGGCTGTAGCCTAGGAAAGGTTTTGGAAGAAAAAAAATATTACACCTATATAGCCTAGTATCTTAACCTAAAAAAAATTTAAAAAATATACAATTTCATACCTTACCAATATACCAATAGGCATAGTAGAGGTCTTCCACATTTGTATTTGGTGTCAAAAATTGTCCCAACATCAATTTTAATCTTTTTTCATTAATTTATCTCCAAAAGAGAAGCATTTTTCTAAATAAAATTCACCATTTTGTGAATAATAATATGGCTCAAATTCGATTTTTTCTTGTGTTTACAACTAGCGTGGTTTATAAGATTTAATGTATACTTTTATTTATAGAAAAAACTATAGAAACTGAAAGTACCAAAAAAAAAGTTATTATTAGATTTTAAGCTAATAACTTTAACTAGGCTACTCGTTGAAAATTTTTGATTCCGCCCTTGCACTTTGTATTAGAGAGGTGTCAACAGCATGTAGTAAATAAGTGTTTTAACAAAAAAGGCACTATATATATATGGAGGCGAGACTATGTAAATATAATGCATTGCGTCATGGATGATGTTGTCTTTTAACATGTCTTGCCTCCATTAGCCGCAACATATAATATATAAGCTCACCTCCCGGTCTTCGTATATAATGTGTATGTTTGTTAATTAAGCAACTACCTTGTAAATAAATAGACATAGATGAGTTATTAATTAAATAAATAACATTTAAGTAATAGCATATAATAGTTTCGAGTTGTTTGTATGATTTTCAATTTTGAGACATTTTTAACCTTTCAAATCATTGGACATGTTCAAAATTTCCGAATATATAAGTTCCAAAATTTTCCAAAAATTTCAAAAATTCCGAGTTTTCCAAATTGGAATGGATGTTGAAATTCCGAAATTTTTTGGAACAGAATTGGAAAAGAATGTTCATTCCGATTTTTTTTTGGATTGGAATTGGAATCCCTTGATTTTGATATGATCCATTCGAAAATCAGCATTCCACTGCGAATTTTACTAAAAATGGAAGAGGTATATGTAAGTTTTTATATATGTAATATACAATACTATTTGTACTACACTTATTGATCATATTGTTGATCACCTTTAATAGTAGAAAAACTTACTTGTATTGGGGATAGTACTGTTTTGTTATCCCTAGCCAATAACATAATGACACGTGGAAAAGTTATCTCACATGTCCAGGGCGGGTCTACCCACAAGGCAGGGTGGGCTGCTGCCCAACCCAAAATTTTCAAAATAGACAAATAGTTAGATATGTTTATCCTAGCCCAAAAAGAATGTTGAAATCCTATCACTATTTGCCCAACCAAAATAAATAAATAAACCCTATCTCTATCTTCATTGTACTACAAAGTACGCTTCACTTGTCTCACTGAAACTTTTCCCATCATGCTTTTCTTGTAGACTGAAACTTTCCTTTAAACAATGAACATTTTCTCTTTTTTCTCTTTCTGCCCGTCACTTTTCTCTCATTCCTTTTTTTTTTTTTTTTTTTTCCAGTCATCTTCTTCCTCATTCTCTCTTTTTTCTTTGGTGCGTCTCTCTTGTAGAATTTGGGTTTGTTATGATAAATTGAATTTATGGCTTGTTGAATTGAATTGGGGCTTGTGAAATAAAAGCTTTGAATTGTGAATTAGGTTCCTTACTGTTGGAGAAATTATATGATATGTTCTTTTAAGCCCAAAAGGAATGTTTTTTTAATTTGTCAGAATGGTTTACTCGCTATTAAATGAGTGTATGATATTTTTTAATCCCAAAAGCGATCTTCCTTTTCTTTAATTTTTTTTACATATTAGTGTTGATTGTATGTACAGAGGGGGCCACAATTTAGAATTTGGCCTTGGGCCTTAGAAAACTTTGATCGACTTTGTTCACTCGTATTGTTGAGTTTATTGCGTAAGTTTACCGATTATCAAATCTTGGATTCGCCACTGCCGTGTGCCATTGGCCCGGTATAGCATAGTGTTGAATGAAAGTCATTCTCCTCTAATAGATTGGACTCCTCTAATGCATGTGGGACCCACTTGTTCACTAGCGGAACCACTATGTGGGCTTGCATGGGCTGTAGGCCAGGGAAGGTTTTGGGAGAAAAAAAATATTACACCTATATAGCCTAGTATCTTAACCTAAAAATAAATTAAAAAAATATACAATTTCATACCTTACCAATATACCAATAGGCATAGTCAGAGGTCTTCCACATTTGTATTTGGTGTCAAAAATTGTCCCAACATCAATTTTAATATTTTTTCATTAATTTATCTCCAAAAGAGAAGCATTTTTCTAAATAAAATTCACCATTTTGTGAATAATAATATGGCTCTAATTCGATTTTTTCTTGTGTTTACAATTAGCATGGTTTATAAGATTTAATGTATACTTTTATTTATAGAAAAAACTATAGAAACTGTAAGTACAAAAAAAGAAGAAGTTATTATTAGATTTTAAGCTAATAACTTTAGCTAGTCCACCGGTTGAAAAATTCCTAATTCCGCCCTTACACTTGTTGTATTAGAGAGGTGTCAGCAGCATATAGTGAATAATGTTGTAACAAAAAAAGGCACTATATATATATATATATATATATGGAGGCGAGACTATGTAAATATAATGCATTGCGTCATGGATGATGTTGTCTTTTAATGTCTTGCCTCCATTGGCCGCAACATATAATATATAAGCTCACCTCCCGGTCTTCATATATAATGTGTATGTTTGTTAATTAAGCAACTACCTTGTCTTTAATGGTAGGTTAAGCTACGCAGGCACTGAAGATGAAGCAAGAATATCTGGGTATGGTATTGCCAATAACAATTACATCAATATGGTGGTGGAGTTGTCTGATCAGAGGCGTTGATTCAAGCCCACAGATCAATCTACTAAACAAGGGCTGCAGCCAATACAATGCCACAAACTTGCCTGAATTCTATACCAATCTCAACGCCACTTTCTCAGACCTCAAAACACAGCTCAACAAAAACAGCACCCACTTTGCCACGGCACAGCAGGCCAGGGGTTCGGATCCTGTCTACGCCATGGTGCAGTGCAGGAACTACCTCTCCGCAGCTGACTGCGCTGCTTGCTTCGCCGCCGCGGTGTCACAAATTCGCAACTGCTCCGCTGCCAACGGTGCCCGTGTCATCTACGACGGTTGCTTCCTCAGGTACACCCTGGTCCCTGCTGTTGCTCTACTACCCTTCCATGATTTAGTTTTGTATATTTATTTGTTTTCTAAACTAAATGACAAGATACACCTACTTGCTGGAAACAAAACACAATTGCATTAATATCTATCAGGTCTTACTATTTCTCTTTCTAATAATTGAAGCTGTTTCAAATCAAAGTTCCCATTTACGTACGTTTGATTAAAGTAAATAATTAATGTTCAAAGTGCTAAATTTGAATAACAGAATTATTACAAGATTTGTTCAGTAAAGAAAAAATTTATAAAAATTTATAAAAAAAACTTTTCTTTCTCTCTTTAATACGGGGAATGGGACTAGAATTTTGTTTATCTTTTATAGGTTTTTGTTTTCCAAAACGATCGACAGTGACAGATTTTATTCCTCAAGGAAAATGTTTACATCTGCAGACTGCAGCAGATGTTGGAAATTTTCATTGTTAAGTTTTATTTGTTATTTCATGTTTTGACATTCGTGCTCTTGTTATTTTCCAAAGTTTCCAACTGCTCCACATAATAATGCCTAACCCTTTCTAGAATATTGAACTAAATACTCTGATTGGCTGTCGGTGTCATAATTCAGAAAGTACAGAAGTAGAAGAAGTCAAAATATACTTAGAATTAGAACATATTGCTTCCTAGGGTCGTTGTCGTGGCAGCCTAGCTTCTTTCCAAGTTGCTGCCAGCCACATTTTTTATGTTGTCGTGGCAGCCTAGATATTGGTGGGATTGGCCTAATCAGTAAACGGGTATGGTGATCGTTGACCATAACTTCATTGAATCAACACTAAGTCGTAGCTATAAAACTTGATAATTGACTTTAAATTCGTTGACAAAAATAACAGAGACATGTTCTAACATTAATTCTCACATGATGTGGGTCTTGTGAAATTATAAGATTATCGTGGAAACCATATGTAAGAGAAGTCGGAAAATAATTTATAGTAAATTGAGCTTAGACCCATAAAATTCATTTTAAATCACATAAAACCCTTTCCTTTAGTTTTCTATTTAAAATACCCAATTTTTTCAAATAATACCCGATGACTAGGATCCAACTAAGCAAGTTACCTAAAATAACTTAAAATCTTATTTATTGTATTTTTTGGATTCCAAAACTATCCCTATTTATGACTTAATGTGTTATGGGAGGTGTAACTAACGACACATGTTAAATTTGGAAAGATTTTCAAATGGTTGTAATGGATGTTGGAATTAATTTAGAAACTTATTTGAAATTAAATATTAAATTCAACATTAACGTATTAGTAATCTATTTTTCGACTTGTAATCTATTTTTGAATTAATGTTGTTTTCTTTTTATAAATTATGACTAGTAATATATTTAATGTATTAGTAATTTAAATTCAATATTAAATTTAGGAATTAATGTTGTTTTCCTTTTATGAATTATACGACTAGTAATCTATTTTATTATAGTTTAATGAATAATAGTGTACATTTTAATTATGTTGAAAAATAATTTGATAATCTATTTATTTTTTATTTTTTGAAAAATATTTTTTTTAAATGAACCTATTTTTTCTCCAAATAATGTACCTATTTTTCTCTCTTAATAATGTACCTTTTTTTCTCTAAATAAAGCACCTATTACTTGTTTTATGAAAAATAATTTGATCATCTTTTTATTGTTTGTTTTATGAAAACAATTTTTTTTTAAATGAACCTATTTTTTCTCACCAAATAATGTATCTATTTTTCTCTCTCTAATAATGTACCTAGTAAAACAATTTACCTAGTATAATGAGCCTATCTTTTTGCTAAATTTTGCATCTATTTTTTTTTCTCTAAATAATGTACCTATTTTTTTTCTCTAATAATGTACCTAGTAAAACAATTTACCTAGTATAATGAACCTATTTTTTTTGCTAAATTTTGTATCTATTGTTTTCTCTAAATAATGTACCTTTTTTTTTTCTCTAATAATGTATACCTAGTAAAACAATTTACCTAGTATAATGAACTTATAAATAATGTACCTATTTTTAATTTATAAAAAATGTGCATAAATTTCAATTATACAACGCACCTATTTTCTATAAATTATTGTGTACCTATTTTTAATTTATGAAAAATGTACAAAAATTTCAATTACAAAGTAATTGACCTATTTTTTAAAATTTTTTTTGGTAAATAATATACCTATATTTTTATATGTATATATTTATATTTATATTTTTCATATGTACATTATTGGATATGTAATTTACTTTTTTTTTTTTTTTTGCAATTTTAGGGGGCGATATGTTAAGAGGGAATAACAACCAAAAGAAATGGGGTGATTGATATGCTATTAATTAGGGGTGGCATTTTATACCGAAAAACCGAAAAACCGCAAAAACCAACCGATAATTTACCGCAATGAAACCGCAATCGCAGTAAACCGAACCGCATTTGCGGTATTTAAAACCGAACCGCATTTGCGGTTGCGGTTGCGGTATTTGATTTTCAAAACTTGCGGTTACCGCAAACCGCGAATATATTTTAAATAATATTGTCTATAATATATTATATTGAATGTAATATACTTATATTGTATGTAAAATATATTTCATACAATATATTTCATACAATATTTTCTATTCACACCCATTAATCGTAGCCGTTAGATGCGATCAGACCTAAGCCTCTCTTATCTCCTTATGCGATCTCACTCTCTCATCTCAACTCTCTGATTCTCATTCGTCTCTCTCTCTCTCTCTCTCTCTCTCTCTCAACTCTCAAAATCGGCTTCTCTCTCACAGACCCGAATCAAACTCATCTCCTCCTCTCTCTCTCTCTCTATCAATCTAAGTTCTGTCTCTTCTCTCTCAACTCAACCTCCACCACGCTCACTCAACTCAAGCTCTCTCTCTCTCTCTCTCACTTGAGTTTGTAACTTTAGTTTGTAATATTGGTACATTGCATTTTCCTTTTAGTTTGTAACTTTGATTAACTTTGAATTGGATTTTCTTTTGGGTTGTAAGTTTAATTCATTTTGCATTGCATTTTCCTTTTGGTTTGTAACTTTAAAGAATTTGGAATTGGAATGCTTGAGAAGTTTAACTTTAATTGGAATGCTTAGAATTGAACTTTAATTTTCTTTAGGTTGTGATGCTTGAGAAGTTGGATTTTTATGACACAAAAAGAACTTGCGGTTTTAAACCGCTAATTCACGGTAACCGACCGCTTTTTGCGGTTTACCGCAATGCGGTAAACCGCAAAACGCGGTCGGTTTGCGGTTTCAAAAATCACCATACCGCAAATAGTCGGTCGGTTTGCTGTTTGGGCAAAAAGTCGCGGTTACCAAACCGCAACCACCCCTACTATTAATAGGGAGTTTTAATTATAATTATGGCAGTTAATGAAATGCTTAGAATAAATTATAAATAAAATATAAAGTCTGATGGCAAGGATGTAAAAACATAGGAATACTATGACCTCTTATATCCTACTGGGCATTTAAGTTTGAAATTGGGTTTTGCACATATATTTATAGAATGATGGGTATATGTCTAGGAAATAGAAATTGTATGGACCTATATTGGACAAGGTGAGTGATAGTTTTTAGTCATCAACTTTTTATGAATAGTCCTCAATTCTCCAAGACAACAATATCCATGTTATGTCTTAATTGCATATGAAATGTAGCCGTTTTGCTAGTCTAGTCAAGCCTAGTCTAATCCTACCTAACAAACGAGGCCTAAGGTTATGAATTAATGATCCTTTAAAAAATGTAAATAATATTACTGAAGAAATAATTTCGATAGCTTAGTCAAATTAAGATACGGCAACCTATAGATTAGACACATAGAAAACGCTAACAATAGAAACCAGTGTGCTGTGTTGACCAAACGTACTGCCAAAGTTAGTCAATTTTTACTTTCTTTTTCAAACGATAATCCAAGAAGAAGAATTTGGCAGTTGAAGAAAAATAAATGAGTCTCATGGCCAAGAAATTTTTTAAAAAAATATTCCATGTGTCGACCAAACATAGCATGTTGCTAAAGTTAGTCACATTGTTGTTAACTGTTGTCTGGTTGGTTTAGGTACGAGAGCGCTGGGTTCTTTGACCAGACTACCCTTCCTGGTAATGTAGGGCTTTGTGGCAATACCACTGCATCACAAGCTACCGCATTTAGTGCAGCTGCTGGAAAATTGCTAGTGGATCTCCAACTTGCAACACCAAAGATCAACGGTTTCTTTGCAGCAACTAAGAATGAAGTTGTTAGTAGTGGTAGTGGAAATGAAACAGTCTATGGTGTGGCACAATGTGCCGAGACAATCAGCAAGACTGGTTGCCAAGATTGCTTGAATGTGGCATACGCCAACCTTCAAAGCTGCCTGCCTGATACAGGATGGCAGGGCCGTCGATGCCGGGTGTTTCTTGAGGTACTCTAGTACTTCTTTCTTCCCTGACAACCAGACTACGAACATAGTGTCCTTCTTAAAAACTGGTAAGAATAAACTTTTATCATATATAGTCATTAAATTTGTTCACTAAATGATGTGTCATTGTTACATATAAACTTTTTAGAAATATATAAGCTAGTTAGGCTTTACGTGAATCCGAATTTGGATACATCAAATATTGATACCTGCTATATCATTTGGTGAAGTACTTTGTCTTTAATTTGGAATTACCCGAAAGCATAATGTTTTTCATATTTTATCTCGCAGGAGGCAATTCAAGGAAGAAAGCCATCATTATTGGAGTAGTAGTTGGAGGCGTAGGTCTTCTTATTCTCATTGTCGGAGTTTTTCTCTATTTTAAACTTTCAAGAAAGCCCGAGGCTGCTCGTAGAGGTATTCTTCTGCCACAACCACAGAATTCGAAGTTGCATTTCCTCTTGCATAACTATTATTCAATTAGCTCCTGCTCTAACCATGTTTACATATATATATAAACATTAAAAAATTGCTCGTACGTGTCTTCAGTTGTTTAAATTTACTCATTTTTAGGTGATATATTGGGTGCAACCGAGTTGCAAGGACCAATGAATTACAAATACAAAGATTTGAAGTTGGCAACAAAAAACTTCAGTGAAGAAAACAAACTTGGAGAAGGAGGATTCGGGGACGTCTACAAGGTAAATTATATGCTGAAAAGCTCTAAAATAATTTAGTTCAGTTCAGTACGGTCGAATATGGTCTACTCTTTTCTGACATGCATAAAGTTTTGTAAAAAATGGGAAAGTTGCATTGTCAAGCTTTTGATTATCCATGGGCATATTTCATTTTATTGCTCAATATATAATCCCTAATGTTCATTTACAACTACATGATTGGACAGGGTACTCTAAACAACGGAAAAATAGTTGCAGTTAAAAAACTAGCAATTCTCCAATCCGACAGGGCAAAGGCGAATTTCGTAAACGAAGTGAAGCTGATAAGTAACGTTCATCACCGGAATCTCATTCGTCTTCTTGGATGTTGTAGCAAAGGACCAGAGTTACTTCTCATATATGAATACATGGCAAACAACAGCCTCGACAGATTCATATTTGGTACTTTTAGGCTTCTTTTTGCTCAGCTACCTCTAAATGCATGCTTACATATACATTTTATTGTTTTATTTGTTCATTTAAAGATCTGTTTTTTTTCTTCTTCTTCCATGGGAAATAGGTCCAAAAAGAGGCTCTCTCAACTGGAAACAGCTAAATAACATAATCCTGGGTACAGCTCGGGGTCTTGCCTATTTACATGAGGAGTTTCATGTATGCATCATACATAGAGATATAAAAACCAGCAATATTCTTTTGGATGATAGTTTCCAGCCAAAAATTGCAGATTTTGGGCTGGCAAGGCTTCTACCAGATGATCAGACTCATTTTAGTACCAGATTTGCTGGAACATTGTAAGTTAAAGTACTTCACTTCCCACAGGCATCAATCCCTGATGGAGATCTATATGATCATTACTCTTCTACGATATTTTACAAGATGAATCTACTATATACATGGCCGGTACACTAGGGTGACTCCACTAATTTGATCTTGTGTGACACTGACAGGGGATACACAGCACCTGAATATGCAATTCATGGCCAATTGTCAGAAAAGGTGGATACATATAGTTATGGTGTGGTTGTCCTTGAAATCATAAGTGGCCAAAAGAGCAGTGAAATCAAATCTGATGCTATGGGTGAATTTCTACTTGAAAAGGTAACTTCCAAACTGAATACATAATTCTTCCCTGAGATTTCTATTCTGCTTAATTACTTTAGAATTGTAACATGTTTTGTTTTATTTTATTTCTTTTTCACATTAATGATTAGGCATGGAAACTGTATGAGAATGGCAAGCACGTGGAGCTGGTGGATCCAAATCTGGATCCAAATGAATACAAACCAGAAGATGTAAAGAAGATTATAGAAATTGCTCTGATGTGCACTCAACCATCAGCTGCTCAAAGGCCTACAATGTCTGAAGTTATAGTTCTACTTAAAAGCACTAGCTCCTTGGAGAATAGGGCGCTCACTAGGCCTGTTTTGTTGATTCTGATAAGAGAGTGAAGGGAGACACATCAACCTCCACTGCTTCCTCCACATCCAACGCCACCGTATCGGTTTCTCAAGTTTCAGGCCGCTAAGTGCTAATTAAACCAGTAACTCTTGTACACAAAATTTGGGAGTTTTCCTTTGGATGTTTAGTTTCAAAGCAAAGATGTTTTTTTTTCTGTCTACTAGGATTGTTAACAACAGTGATTTCACAATCCTTTCTCTTCGTTTGAATTCCTCTTGGTTTTTCATGTAAAGCACAAATGCTAGTTTTCCTTTGGAGCCAAACATTTGATGTACTTTAAATCTTTATTCAATAATACTGCATAACTGTTGATATTTACATGAATGGTTCATATAATTGAAGTGGAGAAGAAACTATCTTAAGAGTTGAGAATGAGTTTGGGTGGCTTGAGTGAAAACACTTTATCCATCAACACAAGGAGATGGTGAAGGCATCTTATTATGGTGGGATCATTTGCATCCTCCGGAGCCTTTCTTTTTCGAAATAAGTATAGATTTTAATCATTAAACTAGGAATGTAAACGCTAGATCTGAAAGAAGATTCAAGGATTTCCATAAATATCATAATCAACATTACGTAGTTACAAACATACAAGTTCCATCGACAATACATATACAGCAGAATAAGAGCATCATTGTTCCCTCACAGATACACACATCACCTTAACATATGCTCTTCTTCTTTTATTGAATTACATATATTAATTGGAAGCAGCTGACCTGGTAAAGGGTGCTAGAATGATACTCGAATATCAAGCAATGTCATCAACTGAGAAATAAGCTCTGGTTGGCCACGCCACGCTGCTGCGGTAACTAGATTTCCATCAGTGACACAAAGATCTATTGGATCCGCTTCCACAAACGTTCCCCCTGACGAAACCACACAAGCCTTAAACCCTGGGTATCCAGTGCATTTCTTCCCCTGAAATATTGCCAATTAATCCAATTATGACATGCTCAAATTTACAGCTAAATTTTTTTAATTTCGGGTTTCAGACTTTCAGTCAATCGCAGGGTTCCAAAAATCGGCCTAGGTGGGTGGCTAGGCGGCTAGGCGGCTAGGCGGGAGCTTAGGCGGGCGCTAGGCGGCTAGGCGGCTGGGCGGCCCTCCTAGGCGGGTTGGGTCTTTTTTCGGTGCCGAACCCGGAGGATGAAGCTGCCGAAACCGAAGAAATCGAAGCTTGAGTTGATGGAGAAGCGGAATGGCTGTGACTGCGATCCGTCCTCTGCGAGGTGCAAGCTTCGTGTTCGTTTCGAATATATTTAAAGGGTATAGCCTGTCCGGCTATACTCTTAAAATATTCAAATATATTAGGTATTTAAAGGGTATCGCCGTACGGCTATACTTTTAAAATGTTATGTATTTAAAAAGTACAGCCCCGCGGCTATACGGTTTAAATATACAATTTTGTCATATCATTTTAGGTTTTAGGGCTAAAACACCAATTTAGCCCATTGGTCTACAACTATTTCGTCAATTATTATATATTTTTTTCTACAAGCAATATTGGGGAATGAGAATTTAAATTCTTTTCGATACATTCCATTCAAATCTGTAAAATGTTACTACTGGGGTGTGGATGAGGGTGAGGGTGAGGGTGAGGGTGAGCTAGCCATCAGAAGGGAGTCTGCATGGTTCAATTCCCCAAGTCTTCTCCGCGTAGTCTCAGATTGTTCTATCGCTGCTAAATCTTCCCGACCCGGTTGTGCTAAGGATGCTCATATAAGTCCCACTTATTTGGATCCGCAAATGCTTTATCAGCAGCAACCTATAGTCATATAGATTCAAATCCCATGCACCATAGTAGTTATACAACACCAAACTCAAAATGCATATATATGCTTTGGGTTGGGACTGCGAAGTAAACAAAAATAATTACCTAAGCCTCTAAATAGCTTTCAAAATCGGAACCAAGCAAATAGAAGTCTTTACCACCGTCCACAATATCACATAGAGATTGAAAATAGTCTTTGCGATTGCAAGCTCCGTCCTTTGCAAGTGCAAGCTTCGGGTTTGTTTGAAATATATTTAAAGTGTATAGCCGCGCGGCTATAAGTTCAAAATATTCGAATATATTTAAAAACGTATAGCCGCTCGGCTATACGTCATTTAAAAATTTTAAAATTTTGAATGTGGTTCAGTGAGTTGTCATGTTGAAGTTCTATAAGTTGCAATGCAGGTCTTAGTTTCACATCAAAGGAGTTCAAAGATCTCTCCAAGTTATTGTTAAAGCATCATCAATCTTTGAGTTTGAAGTTCTTTCTATTCTCTCCAAGTTTGAAAGTGTACTCCATTTCTTATAGTTCCTATCAACTGTTGAAATGTATTGCATGTTAGTTGTGTTTGAGTCTTGTTGTTTCTCTGTCTCTCGTTGTCTAATTAATATACCAAAATCATGAAAATCAAGTTAGTATTGTTCTAAAATTTAGTCAATCTTCTACATGCTCGTGTGTCTCATTTGATAGACAAGTTTTCTGCATTACAGTACATAACTTCTGACTCTTATATTATCTCACAAATGTTCATGCACCAACTGGCAGACTTGCTCATCAACACCCACAACAGAACATACATTTAAATTTACGATCAACTACATAGATAGTGAGTTATAGAACAAATAAATCCACAGATTATCTGTATTGTTTTTTTTGGTTAAACATGTTTAAGTTCCCACACAAAATTAATTTTACTCTAGCATTTTAGTTGATGTTAAAAAGCATAAGAAGTTAAAATTTTATGGAATCTACATTATATATGTATATCTACCACGGAAATGCTATAATGGGGGTTGTGGGCAAGGGGTTCAATACCACTATCCAATAATATAAAGGAAATTTTGAACTTAAACTTTTTTAATGATTGGATGGTTGGATGGTTGGATTGAACCCCACTCAAAACCCCACACTCACATCCCCCTCATTGTAGCAGCTCCCATATCTACCATATCATGCTTGGACTTTAAATTCCAAAATTTATAATCTCGATTTTGTTATATGATTTTGGATTGTTGTTGAGGATTTTGCATCCTCGTTTGTAATAGAGATGGCACCGAATTAGCACAAAACCAGCAACTCCAATCTCTGTGATTTAGTTTTCCTTTATTGTGATATTGTAATCCCATGTAATTATAGGTAATTCTAACCAATCTCTGTCATTTAGTTTCGAAATAAGAATAGATTTTAATCATTAAACTAGGAATGTAAACGCTAGATCTGATAGCAGATTCAAGGATTTACATAAAAATCATAATCAACATTATGTAGTTACAAACATACAAGTTCCAACCACAATTGGTACATATACAGCAGAATCAGAGCATCATTGTTCCCTCATAGATACATACATCACCTTAATATATGCTCTTCTTCTTTTATTGAATTACACAGAGTTTCTTTCTCTTTTATTCTCTTATTCGTTTATGTCATTACATATATTACTTGGAAGAAGCTGACCTGGTAAAGGGTGCCTAGAATGATACTCGAATATCAAGCAATGTCATCAACTGAGAAATAAGCTCTGGTTGGCCATGCCAGGCTGCTGCGGTAACCAGATTTCCATTAGTGATGTCACATCCCGGGACCGGCTCCGCCGTAGCACGATATTGTCCGCTTTAGGCCCCCCCTCTCTGGCCCTCACGGTTTTGTTTCTGGGAGCTCATGACCAACTTCCCAGTGGGTCACCCATCCTGGGATTGCTCTGGCCCCCAACTCGCTTAATTTCGGAGTTCCTACGACTCCGAAACCAATGAGCTCCCAAAAGGCCTCGTGCTAGATGGATGCGGGCATGCACATATAAGGCACATCAACCCCCTCTCCGTTGGTCGATGTGGGATCTTACAAGTGACACAAAGATCTATTGGATCCGCTTCCACAAACGTCCCCCCTGACAAAACCACACGAGCCTTAATCCCAGGGTACATTTCTTGCCCTGAAATATACCCAATTAATCCAATTATGACATGCTCAAATTTACAGCTAAATTTTTTCAATTTCGGGTTTCAGACTTTCAATCAATCGCAGCGTTCCAAAAATGGGCCTAGGCGATTGGCTAGGCGGCTAGGCGGGAACTAGGTGGCTGGGCGGGCCTCTTAGGCTGGCTGGGTCTTTTTTAGGTGCCCAACCCGAAGGACGAAGCAGCCGAAACCGAAGAAATCGAAGCTTGAGTTGATGGAGAAGCGAAATGGCTGTGACTTCGATTTCCTCTGCGAGGTGCAAGCTTCGTGTTCTTTTTGAATATATTTGAAGAGTATAGCCGTGCGGCTGTAACCTTAAAATATTCGAATATATTAGTATTTAAGGAGTATAGCCGGACGGCTATACGTTTAAAATATCGACTTCCACGAACGTCCCCCCTGACGAAACAACACGAGCCTTAATCCCTGGGTATCCAGTCCCCTGAAATATAGCCAATTAAACCAATTATGACATGCTAAAAAGTGTCTAATCAGAAAATAAGTACATTAACCACCTCCGTCTTCCCAGTAGTTATTTACGATTGAGAGGTTAATAGGTCACAACAGATCAGCACGACAGAACCGAAATACAAAGCACCTCCGTCTTCCCAGATGTAACCTTTTTTTGCCTGCCTTTTCAAGTACAACCGAAAAAGTATTTCAATCTGTTTTACTTTTTCTTTAACAAGTAGCATTAAAACTGGAAGCAGTATATTAATGTTTTAGTGACAAACGTTTAACCACTAAATGCAGGTAGCAAATATATTTATTCTTTAAGAACCATACCTGCAGAACACCAGCAGCAATTAAAATTTCCAGGCCATGGCAGATGGATGCAACTTATTTATTGTGGGATCATTCGCACCCTCCGGAGCCATTCTTTTTAATACGGGTAGATTTTAATCATTAAACTAGGAATGTAAATGCTAGATCAGAAAGCAGATTCAAGGATTTCCATAAAAATCATAATCAACATTACGTAGTTACAAACATACAGGATCCATCCACAATTGGTACATATACTGCAGAATCAAAGCATCATTGTTCCCTCATAGATACATACATCACCTTAACACATGCTCTTATTCTTTTATTGAATTACACAGAGTTTCTGACAATGTTTTTTATTCTTTTATTCTCTTATTCGTTTATGGAATTACATATATTACTTGGAAGCAGCTGACCCGGTAAAGGGTGCCTAGAATGATACTTGAACAGAGATGGCCCTGGCCCAAGGCAACCAGGGCCACAGCCCGGGGCCCAAAATACAATGGGGCACAAAATTTTCTTAGTCCATATATATATATATATATATATATATATATATATATATATATATATATATATATATATATATCTGAAAAGGGGGAAAAAAAAAAGAAACTAAAAAAGAGAAGAAACTAAACAGACGCTCAACATTAAGTCATGCGTTGGAAACCAAAACCAATTCTCCTCCTTTCCGATAAAAAGTCAAGTGAATAGAATAATAATTTAAGAATTGATAACCTGTTGGGCAAAATCGAAGTGATTGATTCATCAATCTGTGGGTTTCAACCAGCAGTCAAAGCCAAAGTAAAAAAATACTTTTAAAAAGGAAATGGTATTTCTTCTATCTCGTTTTTGGTTGAAATTGTATTTTCTTCTATGGGTCTTGGCCATCTTGACGAGAGCACAATTGAATGAAGGGTTGTACTACTTGAAATTTTGCAATTTGGATTTTTGAAAAGGTATCAAAACTTTCGTTTGTTTGTTTGTTTTTTTTTTTTTCTCATTCTTTTCCTTTTGAGTTGGTTTGGTTGAGTGCCTTTTGTTTTTGGCTCAGCAATTTTACTCACTCACTATCTTCTTCATATTAATAAATTAACCATCATGTTCTGTCAATATGTTTGGTTAGTTTTCTTAACTTTTTTATATTTTAAGTTGATTTGAATGTTTTTTTTTAAATTTTATACGAGCATTGAATGTTTAGAGGATGAGAATTGAATGTTTAGTTTAGTTTTATGTGATTATATTTGAATAGGGAAAAATATGCTCAAAAGCCAGATGTTATATTGTTCTTTGTTTATTAGTTAAATTATTAGAGTTGAACATTTCATGCTTGAGTGTGATTGATCATATTTTTAGTTTCTTTATTGCTATTGCCTCTAACTTGTTGTGGTGATTGTTTAGATTTTTATTGTCATTAGTTATGTTTAATATAAAATTTAAAACTCTGGAAATCTTAAAAAGACTAAAAAGTAAAATGAGACATAGCTCGAAGTCTAAAAAAGATCTTTAGAAAAATATTTTCTTAAAAAAAATCAATGCTTAGTTTATTAAAAAAGAAAAGACTACAGTTTCAGTACGTGTGTACATGGGCACACTTTAGATTTTCGCCCTGGGCCTTCGAGAGCTCAGGACCAGCTCTGTACTTGAATATCAAGCAATATCATCAATTGAGAAATAAGTTCTGGTTGGCCATGCCACGCTGCTGCAGGTAACCAGATTTCCATCAGTGACACAACGATCTATTGGATCCGCTTCCACAAACGTCTCCCCCAACGAAACCACATGAGCCTTAATCCCTAGGTATCCGGTACATTTCTTCCCCTAAAATATAGCCAACTAAACCAATTATGACATGCTAAAAAGTGCCTAATCAGAAAATAAGTACATTAACCACTAATCAAAAGAAACAAAAAAAATATCATCTCGTTTGCGATTTTGAAGAGTACTCACCTCCCTCTTCCCAATAGTTATTTACAATTGCGAGTTTAATAGGTCACAACAGACCAGCTCAACAGAACCAAAATACAAAGCACTAGATGTAACCTTTTTTTCTTCCTTTTCAAGTACAATCGATAAAGTATTTCAATCTGTTTTACTTTTTCTTTAATAAGTAGCATTAAAACTGGAAGCATTATATTAATGTTTTAGTGACAAACGTTTAAGCACTAAATGCAGGTAGGAAATATATTTTTTCTTTAAGAACCATACCTGCAGAACACCAGCAGCAACTAAAATTTCCAGGCCATGGCAGCTGGATGCAACTGGTTTTCTGGCTTCCATAAATTGTTTCACTACTACAATAACATCCTCCTTTAGGGCCAAAAACTCTGGAGCTTTACCTCCAGGGAGTACAAGAGCGTCATAACTTGAGGTATCTATGGATTCAAAGTCAGCTGTTAAAACAAAATTATGTCCCCGGATCTCACTGTATGTCACGACCGGACTCCCCTAAGCACGATATTGTCCGCTTTGGGCCCCCCTCTCTGCCCTCACGGTTTTGTTTCTGGGAGCTCATAAGCAACTTCCCAGTGGGTCACCCATCCTGGGATTGCTCTGGCCCCCAACTCGCTTAACTTCGGAGTTCCTATGACTCCGAAGCCAAGTGAGTTCCCAAAAGGCCTCGTGCTAGGAAGAGAAGCAGCCCACACATTTAAGCACTTCACCTTTCCCTCCCCGAGCGGTGTGGGATTGCTCACCGTTCTTGTTTCCCCGAGACACAGGTCTTACACTGTAGGTTTGGCCCCCTTCAAGATCACGGATAGCAGTTGGGCAGGTATCACTGGCTTTCTTCTTGGGGCAAACCACATCAACATGGCATCCTAGAACTTTAAGGGTCTGTTAAGGCACAGTTACCTCGTTATCTTCCACGTAGTCCTACAAATATTGGGAAGGGGAGCAATTAAATGATGATGATTAGTATCTAACAGTTTAATCATTGGCTTAAAGCCTAAAACCATGATGTAATGTAGATAAAAATAGTTCATCGATGAACTAGTTGTGGCGAAACTCGTAAAGCCGATTCAGGCTTTCTCCCCTTTCTCTTTTGATAATAATAATAAGGTTGGTTGTCACTTGAACTTGAGCATACTTTTTTGTCCTATATTTGTCATTGCAATATAAAAGAAAAAGAAAAGAAAGCTTACTCCACATATGATGAGGACCCTTCTATCTGAAGCACATATGTTGCCTCCTAGTGCCTTGAGAAAAAGCCCAATGAACTCAGGATTGCCATAATATGTGACCCCAGTAATTAAATTATCATCAACAACACACACTGACATTGTATCGGGTTCTACCTAGTGAGCACCAGCAGCAACCAATCCCGGCTTCATAGTTGGAACCGCTACTTGCGACCTTTAACAGCGCCTGCAGCTGCTAAGACCAACAGCCCATGGCAAATAGCAGCAATTGGCTTTCTGGACTCAGAAAATTTTCTCGCCAATTCTACAACCAATGCCTTCATAGCAAGATGTTCAGGAGATCGTCCTCCTGGTATAACTAGACCATCATATTTGTCAAATTCGATGTCATCAAATGTTGCATTCAGTGTGAAGTTGTGACCACGAGATTCGGTATTAGCCTGTAACCAAAAAGGTACACAAAAGAAAACCAAACACAACACACACATTAAAACAAGAGTAATGGTTAGGTGAATTCAAGCTTCTTTGTCTTGCTTGTCTCTCAAACTCAAACTCATCAGAGGTTGTTTTCCAACAACTGTGTTCAATATTAAATATATACTAGCTTAGACTAAATCTATAAAATCTATTCCTCTTGTTTACAAATAAAAATGAAATGCAAAGCAAGTTGGATGTGAGTTACAAATAAAATCTATTCCTCTTTTCAAATTATGTATTTAACTGTAAATATTTTTCAAAATAAATTAATTAATTAACACGAAAGACAGAGTTTGACCTGGTCAGTGGACTCTACTTGAATGGTTATGGCAGTGGCGCAGATATCACCAGCTTTCTTGCCAGGAGAAACTGCATCAACAGAGACTCCAAATGCCTGCAGACTGCAGTGCTTGAAATGGGACCATTGCCTCGTAATCTTTCATGTAGTCCCCGCACAGTAACAACACCCTCCTCCTCCGCTCCTCGTCCTTTCGGATTCCCCATTTCTTTTCTTATTTCCTTCTTTAGTTTCTTTCTTGTTTTTTCGTTCTTCTTTCTTCTTTCTTCTTTTCAGAGAGAGAGTTTTTCAGAGAGAGAGAGAGAGAGAGTCTGAAAGTTTGAGAGTTAAGTTTGAGAGTCTGAGAGTCTGAATACAAGGTAGGTCATAGCTTGAGCTGCTCTGCTTTGCTTGCTTAATAGTAATAGTAATACTCACAAAAGCGTTTCTGGGGTTTTGGGAGAGTCAGCTAGACACGTCGCAGTCAATTTGAGCAACACGTCTCTATTCCTCCCTTCTTCACCGACACCGACCAAGTGATAAGTCTAAATTATTTGAGGAAAGATTCACAGCTGAGTGCAAAGTCAATGCTTCCGAGCTAATGTCCCGAAAGAGAGACGGATAATGTAATGTTTATCTCTAACAGGTCATGCCAAAATCATAGAGTTCGATATCTTGCTTCTCCAAAAAAGTCGGTTGATTTAGTATTGAATAGCGTTCGCGTTGATTTTATCTGGACTGCCATGTTTATTTTTCACCAGAGCATCAAAGCTGCTTGCTTTGTGTTATGAGGTCTGGTTTTGTCAACAAACTATATTGCTTGACCCAAAAGAAAATGCAATATCATGTCAATCCTCATTTCGCAGTTGCAGGAGGATGGTTGTGAAAATACAAGCTAACTCTGGACAACATGATATTCATTCAGGTAAACCTTCGAGGTGTACAGGTGAGAGAGATTAAGACCAAGGGGACCGACGACTAATAAATCATAGTGTCCTTCTAAAGCATAAGTAGTATAATACAAGCTTCATTCACAACCAAACTTGCATTGAACATGGCATATGCATATCAAAAGCTAGAGTGTCACTTGTTCCCTCATATATACAAACGTCACCTTAACATAACACAACATGCATGCCTTATTCTTTCATGAATTACATATAGGTACATGCAAGCAGCTGACCCGGTAAACAGCAACTAGAATGATACTCGAATATCAAGCAATGTCATCAACTGAGAAATGAACTCTGGGTGGCCCGGCCATGCTGCTCCAGTAACCAAATTTCCATCCGTGAAGCAACGATCTATTGGATCGGGTTCCAGCCATGTTGCTCCAGACAAAACCACATTAAGCTTCACCGCTTACCGCTGGATACGCATTACATTTCTTTCCCTAAAATTTAGCCAGTTAACAACAATTAGGACAGGATTAAAAAAAGTTCATAATGTGAAAATAAGTAAATCAACCCTCAATCAGAAGAATCAGCAAAAGGCAAACAAATTACAACTTGAAGGTGGTTTCTTTTTTACCTTGTCATTAAATACTCACTCAGTAAATCAACCCTCTTACAAAATTGATGATACTCCCAACTTTTCCTAACACCTTCTGAAAAACTGAAACTGCCTAGCTCAGCCAAGCCTTTTGGTTTTCCTTACTAGGTAATTTCTTGTTTTACCCCATTCTTAAACCATTCCATCAGGGACACAACGATCTATTGGATCCGCTTCCGCAAAAATCCCCCCTGAAAAATCCACAACGATCTATTGGTTATCAGACTTTCATGCTCAAATTAATCCAATTAATCCCCTGAAATATAGCCAATTAATCCAATTATGACATGCTCAAATTTGCAGCTAAAGTTTTTCAATTTCGGGTTTTAGACTTTCAGTCAATCGCAGCGTTCCAAAAATGGGCCTAGGCGGGTGGCTAGGCGGCTAGGCTGGCCCTAGGCGGCTGGGCGTGAACTAGGCGGGCGCTAGGCGGCTAGGCCGGAGCTAGGCGGCTGGGCGGGCCTCCTAGGCGGGCTGGGTCTTTTTTGGGTGCCCAACCCGGAGGACAAAGCAGCCGAAACCGAATAAATCGAAGCTTGAGTTGATGGAGAAGCGAAGTGGCTGTGACTGCGATCTTTCCTCTGCTCTGCGAGGTGCAAGCTTCGTGTTCGTTTTGAAAGTATTTAAAGGGTATAGCCGTCCGGCTATACTCTTAAAATATTAGAATATATTAGTATTTGGCTATACGTTTAAAATATTCGAATGTATTTAGAATGTACAGCCGCTCGGGCATACTCCTTAAATATACAATTTTGCCATATCATTTTAGGGTTTAGTGCTAAAATACCACTTTAGCCCATTGGTCTACAGTTATTTCTTCAATTTTTTTTTTTTATACAAGCGATATTGGAGAATGAGAATTTAAATTCTTTCTGATACCTTCCATTCAAATATGTAAAATGTTGCTAATGGGTGTGCATGTGGATGAGGGTGAGGGTGAGGGTGAGCTAGCCATCATTGGTCTATAGTCATATAGATTCAAATCCCACGCACCATAGTAAGTTATACAACACCAATCTCAAAATGCATATATATGCTTTGGGTTGGGACTGCCAAGTAAACAGAAATAATTATCCGAGCCTCTAAATAGCTCTCAAAATTAGAACCAAGCAAATAGAAGTCTTTACCACTATCCACAGTATCACATAGAGATTGAAAATAGTCTTTGCGAGAGTAAGCTCCGTCCTCTGCGAGTGCAAGCTTCTTATTTGTTTGAAATATATTTAAAGAGTATAGCCGCGCGGCTATAGGTTTAAAATATTCGAATATATTTAAAAAGTATAGCCAATCGGCTATACGTCATTTAAAATTTTTAAAATTTTGAACGTGGTTCAGAGAGTTGTCATTGAAGTTCAAGGATCTCTCCAAGTTATTGTTAAAGCATCATCAATCTTTGAGTTTGAAGTTCTTTCTATTCTCTCTGAGTTTGAGAGTGTACTCCATTTCTTTTAGTACATATCAACTGTTGAAATGTAAGAATGACACTCTGTATGCATACTTTATAGTGTGTGGATTGGGTGTAATAAGCTGGTTCTGTTTTTAATGGTGTATTGCATGTTAGTCGTGTTTGAGTCTTGTTGTTTCTCTGTCTCTCGTTGTCTAATTAATATACCAAAATCACGAAAATCAAGTTTAGTATTGATCTAAAATATAGTCCATCTTCTACATGTTGCGTGTCTCATTTGAAAGACAAGTTTCTGCATTACAGTACATACCTTCGGACTCTTATATTACCTCACAAATGTTCATGCACCAATTGGAAAGCTTGCTCATCAACACCCACAACAGAACATATTTAAATGAGATATTTAGTCATATACCCATTCTTAGCACTAAAACTATAAATAAACACTACACCATTTAATTTCTATAAACAAACCCAAAAAATACCCAAAAAATGACAACTGGCCCTATTGAATTTAATTTTGATTATTAAATTACTTTGATGCCCTATTGAGTGTTTTGGGCTTTTTTATGAGGTTTTGGGGTTGGGTTTGTTTTAAGAAATTAATGACAGTTTTGTAATTTAAAAGAAGTTAAAAGCCTTTTTTATTATGTTGTAAATGGGCTTTGGGTGTGTTTCTAAAGTCCATTTTATATAGGGTTTTTTTTATTTTTATTTTATAATAATATGGGCTCCTATATTGGGTGTAATAGTGAATCTCCATATTTAAATTTACGTTCAACTACATAGATTTTGAGTTATAGTTTAGTTACATGATCCAAAGTCCACTAGCTGACTAGTCTCTCCAATCTACCAAAAAATTTCATTCATTGATAGCATAAGCCAAACTTACTCAAAAGTTTCTCCTTACTCAATTAGTTACTTGTTGGAGTTTCTCAGGCTCTGTCATATCTGGGGTAACAGGCTATGTGTTATGGTATTTTCATTAAATTTTTATTTGATGAACTTCTCTGTTTTTCTGGGCATGATGAATGGTAGTCCATTCGCAATTGGAAGTAAAAACTTATAGACAGCAACTAATCGTAATCGAAGTTGTGATACAGATAAAGGTCATCTCAAACTGGACATAAACATTAAAAAGCTGTTGAGATATAGATATTTAGCTAGCTGTCAACGTAATACCAAAAGTGAGGAACATATATGTTATAAAAACAAATGCAGCATGTGTTGTGAGGAACATGTGGAACGTTGACAAAAAAAAAAAAAAAAAGAACATGTGGAACACGTGTTATAGAAACGACGGAACATGCTTATCTAGCAACTCTTGTACAGTTGTACTATGAGCAACCTCGCTAAAAGAATCTATCAGCTTTTTTTTTGGGTCGGAAGAATCATGAGCTAGAGCCACCAATCAAAACTACAAGTCTCGCATCTTCATAAAATCCCACCTAATATATATATTCTTTTTTGGGAGTTTCACTAAAATACCCAAAATGGGGGCTGAAATTATAAAAATACCCAACACCCAAAACACTTTATAACCATACCGAAAACCCATCATTACACACACTCAAAACCCATTTATAAACACACCCAAAAAATATACAATTGTTGATTGTGGGGTTGATTTTGGGTATGTTTCTATGTTTAAATAGTGCTTGGGTATTTTTATAAATACATGTCTAGGATTGGGTATTTTTATAAATATCTATTCTTTTTTTTGGGTCGGAAGAATCACTGAGCTAGAGCCACCCATCAAAACTACAAGTCTCGCATCTTCATAAAATCCAACCTAATATATATATATATATATATATATATATATATATATATTAATTAATTAAATCTCAACTAACTAAACTAATCACTCACAGAGGAAGTTGATATACATGGGAATGCCAACCAAAATAAATGGGTGATGTGTAGAGGGAATGTTGTTATTCCTTGTATATCTACCACAAAAATGCTATAATGAGGGGTTGTGGGTGAGGGGTTCAATACCACTATCCAATAATATAAAGGAAATTTTGAACTTAAACTTTTTTAATGATTGAATGGTTGGATGGTTGGATTAAAACCCTCACTCAAACCCACCGCTCACATCCCCCTCATTGTAGCAGCTCCCATATCTACCATATCATGCTTGGACTTTAAATTCCAAAATTTATAATCTCGATTTTGTTATATGATTTTGGATTGTTAATGAGGATTTTGCGTCCGTGTTTGTAATAGAGAGGGCACCGAATCTGCACAAAATTAGCAACCCCAATCTCTGTGAATTTAGTTTCCCTTTATTGTGATATTGTAATCCCATGTAATTATAGGTAATTGTAACCAAATAGGAATGTACTTGGAAACCAAGTACCTACCACTTGTAAAAATATTCTAGTTCTATGTGAATACAAATCATCCAATTTCAAATCTAAGTGAATCCAATAATGAACATTACGTAGTTACAAACATACAGGATCCATCCACAATTGGTACATACATATTGTGCAGAATCAGAGCATCATTGTTCCCTCATAGATACATACATCACCATAACGTACATATGTGCTCTTATTCTTTTATTGAATTACACGGAGTTTCTGACAATGTTTCTTATTCTTTTATTCTCTTATTCATTTATGGAATTACATATAGTACTTATAAGCAGCTGACGCGGTAAAGGGTGCCTAGAATGATACTTGAATATCAAGCAATGTCATCAATTGAGAAATAAGCTCTGGTTGGCCATGCCACGCTGCTGCGGTAACCAGATTTCCATCAGTGACACAACGATCTATTGGATCCGCTTCCACAAACGTCCCCCCCAACGAAACCACATGAGCCTTAATCCCTGGGTATCCAGTACATTTCTTCCCCTGAAATATAGCCAATTAAACCAATTATGACATGCTAAAAAGTGCCTAATCAGAAAATAAGTACATTAACCACTAATCAAAAGAAACAAAAAAAAATATCATCTCATTTGCGATTTTAAAGAGTACTCACGTCCCTCATCCCAATAGTTATTTACAATTGAGAGGTTAATAGGTCACAACAGATCAGCTCAACAGAACCAAAATACGAAGCACTAGATGTAACCTTTTTTTCTTCCTTTTCAAGTACAATCGATAAAGTATTTCAATCTGTTTTACTTTTTCTTTAATAAGTAGCATTAAAACTGGAAGCATTATATTAATGTTTTAGTGACAAACGTTTAAGCACTAAATGCAGGTAGGAAATATATTTTTTCTTTAAGAACCATACCTGCAGAACACCAGCAGCAACTAAAATTTCCAGGCCATGGCAGATGGATGCAACTGGTTTTCTGGCTTCCATAAATTGTTTCACTACTACAATAACTTCCTCCTTTAGGGCCAAAAACTCTGGAGCTTTACCTCCAGGGAGTACAAGAGCGTCATAACTTGAGGCATCTATGGATTCAAAGTCAGCCGTTAAAACAAAATTATGTCCCTGGATCTCACTGTAGGTTTGGCCCCCTTCAAGATCACGGATAGCAGTTGGGCATGTATCACCGGCTTTCTTCTTGGGGCAAAGCACATCGACATGGCATCCTAGAACTTTAAGGGTCTGATAAGGCACAGTTACCTCATAATCTTCCACGTAGTTCTACAAATATTGGGAGGGGAGCAATTAAATGATGATGATTAGTAACTAACGGTTTAATCTTTGGCTATATTTTGTCCTATATTTGTCATTGCAATATAAAAGAAAAAGAAAAGAAAGCTTACTCCAATGATGATGAGGACCCTTCTCTCTGAAGCACATATGTTGCCTCCTAGTGCCTTGAGAAAAAGGCCAATGAACTCAGGATTGCCATAATATGTGACCCCCGTAATTAAATTATCATCAGCAACACACACTGACAATGAATCTGGTTCTACCCAGTGAGCACCAGCAGCAACCAATCCAGGCTTCATAGTTGAAACCGCTGTGCACTTGCGACCTTTAACAGCGCCTACAGGTGCTAAGACCAACAGCCCATGGCAAATAGCAGCAATTGGCTTTCTGGACTCAGAAAATTTTCTCGCCAATTCTACAACCGATGCCTTCATAGCAAGATGTTCAGGAGATCGTCCTCCTGGTATAACTAGACCATCATATTTGTCAAATTCAATGTCATCAAATGTTGCATTCAGTGTGAAATTGTGACCACGAGATTCTTTATTAGCCTGTAACCAAAAAGGTACACAAAAGAAAAGAAAACCAAACACAACACACACATTAAAACAAGAGTAATGGTTAGGTGAATTCAAGCTTCTTTGTCTTGCTTGTCTCTCAAACTCAAACTCATCAGAGGTTGTTTTCCAACAACTGTGTTCAATATTAAATATATACTAGCTTAGGCTACAGTCTATAAAATCTATTCCTCTTGTTTACAATAAAAATGAAATGCAAAGCAAGTTGGAAGTGAGCAACTATTCCTCTTTTCAAATTTTGAATTTAACTGTAAATATTTTTCAAAATTAATTAATTAATTAACAGGAAAGACAGAGTTTGACCTGGTCAGTGGACTCTACTTGAATGGTTATGGCAGTGGCGCAGATATCACCAGCTTTCTTGCCAGGAGAAACTGCATCAACAGAGACCCCAAATGCCTGCAGTGCTTGAAATGGGACCATTGCCTCGTAATCTTCCATGTAGTCCCCGCACAGTAACAACACCCTCCTCCGCTCCTCGCCTTTCGGATTCCCCATTTCTTTTCTTATTTCCTTCTTTAGTTTCTTTCTTGCTTTTACTTTCTTCTTTCTTCTTTTTCACAGAGAGAGAGAGTTCGAGAGTCTGAATACAAGAAGGTAGGTTATAGCTTGAGCTGCTCTGCTTTGCTTACTTATACTCACAAAAGCGTTTTTGGAGGTTTGTGGGGTCAGCTAGATACGTCGCACTCAATTTGAGCAACACATCGCAGTCAGTTATCGTGGCATCTCTCTATTCGCCGCTTCTTTTCAGTTCGGATAACTATTCTATTAGTTTCGAGCCAATCACCGTATCCAATTTTGATACCTTTTTTTTTGTTGTACACCGACCAAGTGAGTCTAAATTATTGGAGGATGATTCAAACTTGAGTTTCTTCTCTTCACGGACCAAGTGAGTCTGAATTATTGGACCATGATTGAAACTTGCTAAAAGTCATTGGAGGATGATTCAAACTTGAATTTCTTCTCTTCACGGACCAAGTGAGTCTGAATTATTGGACCATGATGAAATGAGGACCACGCAGGCAAACAGTGGCGGAGCCAGGGTCAAGGAGGGTCAATTGTAAATAGCTTTATAATTATAATGAACTTAGTTTTTTATTTTTTTATTTTTATTTTATAGGAAAATATATATAAGAATTCATTATAATGATTAAACTAGTAAGTATAACCCAAAGTCTAGCAACCTAAAAATAATGAAAGAGTATCGAAAGTTGATTTTAGATAGAATGAGAAAATCAAATAAAATCCATTACACACACATATAATTTATAAATGATATATGAAGACATGAAAACAAATATAGATCATATTCATGTTCATTGTAGACAATTTACATTTGTGAGAAGGGTCAATAGTAAGTATAGCTATAAAACAATTTGGATAACATAGATAAATATAATATTTTCAAAATATTGAGAAGGGTCAAGTGACCCTTGTGGGCCTTAATTGGCTCGGCCAATGCGGGCAAATAAATGTAGTGTTTACCAACAGGAGTTGGTCCAAGTGGAAGGGGCTTGGATCCTTTAAACAAGAGGTCCTGGGTTCGATCCCAGGCGCTTGCGAATAGAGCAGACTTTGTTGGGAGAGGTCCCCGCTTTGCGCCCGACAGTACCTCGAGGGTTAGTCCCCGCAATCGCGCGGGGGATACCTTGGTTTTCACCAAAAAAAAATAAATGTAGTGTTTATCTCTAACAGGTATGGATGATAACTAACAGGTCAAGCTGCTTGTTTTGTGTTCCGAGGTCTGGTTTTGTCAACAAACTATACTGCTTGACCCAAAAGAAAATGCAATATCATGTGGATCCTCATTTCGCAGTTACAGGATGGTTGTGAAAATAGAAGCTAACTCTGGACAGCATGATATTCAAAAGAAAATGCAATATCAAGTGGATCCTCATTTCGCAGTTGCAGGAGGATGGTTGTGAAAATATAAGAGCTAACTCCGGACAACATGATATTCATTCAGGTAAAACTTTGAGGTGTACGGTGAGAGAGATTGAGACCAAGGGGACCCACGACTAATAAATTATAGTGTGCTTCTAAAGCATATAACTAGAATAATACAAGCTTCATCCACAACCAACTTGCATGGAACATGGCATATACATATCAAAACCAGAATGACACTTGTGCCCTCATATATACAAACGTCACCTTATAACATAACACTACATACATGCCTTATTCTTTCATGAATTTCATATAGTACATGCAAGCAGCTGACCCGGTAAACAGCAACTAGAATGATACTCGAATATCACGCAATGTCATCAACTGAGAAATGAATTCTGGGTGGCCCAGCCACTCTGCTTCAATAACCAAATTTACATCCGTGAAGCAACGATCTATTGGCTCAGGTTCCAGCCATGTTGCTCACGAAAAAACCACATTAAGCTTCACCGTTGGATTCGTAGTACATTTCTTACTAAAATATGAATATGGGTTTGAATATATAGAAAAGTTGATAGAGGTCCAAAAATCCAACCAGTAGTTGGGTCTAGTCCTCGAATTATTGTTTGTTGATACAAGTCCTTTGACTAGTTTGCCATGTAGATTACATTTCATTTTTGACATGCTGACTCAATCTTTTGTATTTAACTGATTTGTATTTAAATTTTTGTTCCTATTATATCTCTATTGTCTAAAACGGGTAAGATGGGGATTTATAAGCCATTAATGATTAGATTTCATCATGTAATTAAAGGAATAATTACATTTTGAATGTAAATGTCGGACCTATTGTACTCGTTTATTTCTTCATGAACTATTAATATTATTCTTAAATTTGATAATCCTATTCTCCAGGTACAATACCCTACTAACCATTGAACTTGATATACCTATCTAATAGGTATAGAACATATTTGACGCACCTCAATACTCGGTAAAACACATATTGGATGTTCCTCAGTACTAGGTAAAACACATATTGGATGCACCTCAATGCCAGGTAAAACACATATGTTTAAAAAATAAGAAGTTATACCTCCATACTAGGTATATTAAAAAATTAACACTATGACAAAAAAATTCCATAAAGAATTTTGAAAAACTCAATATATAAATTTATAGCTAAAAGGTAGGTATATGCTACCAATTTAATAAAGCTACGAATATAGAATTCTAAAAAATATCATGTATGTATATAGCTGAAATTTGAATTAAATAGGTTTTTAATCTGTGAGCTATGAAATCATCATTTAAATTGAATGTCATAAGCTTGATTGTAGGAGAAAATTGATATTTAAAAGTGGTATTTGCATGTACTTGCCATTTTCAACCAATGTCATATATTGTAAATGTCTCGAATATGGTGGCTACAAGGTTTGCTTACCTGGCCATACAATTGATTGGGAGGACTGCAATTGAAGAGAGTCCAATTAGTGTCCTGCATCCATTGTATGTAAATGAAAATGGACCCATATCTAAGAAGCCCTTGAATATATTAGGTTAGGTTTTATTCTTCTTCATAAGGAGATATATAAGAGTTTACATGAGTGCTTTACAAGGAATTAGATACAGTAAAGGATTAGGAAAGTATCTCCTAATTATACAATGATTTGACAACTATATAAAATAGGAAAGTAAATCCCTTAATTAATCAAGGAAACAAATCTCCTTGATTCATTAGAAGACTCACTTCAACACTCCTCCTCAAGTTGGTGCATATATGTCACCAATGCCCAACTTTGTAAGTGAGTCATGAAATACTTTGCCACAAACAGCTTTGGTTAAGATATCTGCCAGTTGATCTTCTGATTTTACGAATGGTAGGCGGATGATCTTCTTCTCAATTTTTTCTTTGATAAAATGTCTATCCACCTCAACATGTTTGGTTCGATCATGTTGAACTGGATTATGGGCAATATCAACCTCTCCATCTATTTGAAGAGATTTGATTGTACACACACGGTTGACAAAAAATAAATTTTCCACCAAAGTCCTAAATTACTGAAAATAATCAAAAGCTTCAGACTTAAAACGCATAGGGAAAGCCCATGTATAACGAGAGTAATCATCAACAAATAAGATAAAATACTTAGAACCTTTATTAGATAAAATGAGAGATGTTCAAATATCACAATGAACAAGTTGTAAAGGAACTATAGAGAAAGAAGAAGATAACTAAAAAAAGTAAACGACTAATTTTGCCTAGAGGACAATGAGAACAAAAGGAACTACTAGGAGAATCACGAAGGGGAAGGTGAGGGGAAATCTTCTGAAAGACAACAGGAAAGGGATGCCCTAAGCATTGATGCCACACGGAAAGGAAGTACAGATACCAAGGAGGGCCACATCGGTGGTAGAAAAGGAGGAGGAGGATGAAGGAGACCGTAACAAATAGATACCATTTTCACTCTTGTAATGGAAAAGTGTCTTCCTAGAGACGAGATCCTTCACATAGAAATCAAAGGGGGTGAAAATAAAAATAGACAAAATTATCAAGAGAAAATTGATGTACACTAAGCAAATTATGAGATGCTGAAGGACAATGAAGAACTTTATTTAAATGGAATTGAGAGATGGAAGCAGAACAAATATTAGATATATGCAAACCTTTGACTATTACCCACTGAAACTTGATCCGTACCACCATAATTCTGAGAGAGCTGGAGATGAGCAAGATCATTTGTTATGTGAGCGGAGGCACCACTATCAGTGAACCAGGTGGATGACTAAGCGGGAGTATGAGAGGCAACCATCGCTTGGGGAGCAACAGAAGGGCGGGGGCAACGACGAGCCATATGACCATATTCACCATAGTTATAACAATGATGGTGAAACCTAGGAGAAGAGCCATAAGACAGAAAAGAGAAACCACCACGGCTAGCAGCAACATGCACGGAAGGAAGAGCTTGGGAAGAGAGCGAAAGGATGCCCCGACCAGGAGAAGAACCGAGGCCAGAAAAGCCACCACGAGAGCCAGAGAATCTGCCACGGCGACCACCACGGTTGGAAAAGTCATGGCCATGATTAGCATGAAACACTGTGGTAGAATTTGACGAAGAGGTGTAATTTGTACGAGTCTCAACAGTCAATAGCATCATTGAAGCCCATAAGATGGTCACAGGACTAAATAGAGTTGACGACGCTCTAGCACGCCGGTCTGACACCATTGAGAATAAGGTCAATAAGATCATCATCATCCATAGGTTTGCCAGCAAGAGTAGCCATCTAATTGAAAAAATTGGTGATGAAGGAGACACCTCATTTGGTGGTTTGCAACTAGTGCTTCAACTGAAGAATATGAGAATCGGACTGAGAATTGAAATGTTTCTCCAAAGAGATCCAGGCATCATAAGCTATAAGACAACAAGAAACTTGAGAGAGCACGCTAGGAGCAAGGAACAAAATATTGATAATTTCGCCGAATGCCGATATTTCAGCGAAATTATCGTTATTTTGGGGCAGCGATATTTTAGCACATTTCCATATATGTTTCGTCACTTTATCGATAATTTCAGTAAGGATATTTTCGTTCAAGTGGCAGCTGTAAATGGTCAATATATCGCGATATGAACTTTCAAAAATTAAAGAATTCAAATAAAGTCACTCACGCACGCACACAAGGGTTCAAACCCCTCTCCATTCCAAGATTTGTAGCCTCTTAACCACCACGCTAGTCATCACTTTGTGATTATAAACTATGGAATCTCGTATTTATAATACTTGCGAGCTGTTTCTCAAAATAGAAATTAACATAATTACTTATTGTTTTATATTGTTGATCAGTTACTTAATTACTTAATATAATTTATTTCTTTTCTATTTAATCCATTTAATGTTATTGATTATTTTATTATTCATTACAAGTACTTACATTACTAAATTCCCACTCAAATTGTTGCTTAATTACTTAAATCTCTGTAATCATTTTCGTTATTTACTATTTAATTCTTCCTTGAATAAATTTATTTATGTTCTTAGTTAATTTTCAATCTTCACTATTATTTTTTAAGCATGGTAAAGTGCCTAATTTTCATGAAAAATCAAGTTGGTTTACATCTTTAATTATTTTTCAATTTTTAATAAATAATAAATATAAGAATGTGTACCATTTCCAGTGAATAACGTGAAATAAATTGTTGCTTAATTACTTAAATCTCTATAATCATATTCTTTATTTCCTATTTAATTCTTCCTTGGATAAATTTATTTATGTTCTTAGTTAATTTTCAATCCTCACTATTATTTTTTAAGCATGGTACAGTGCCTAATTTTCATGACAAATCAAGTTGGTTTACATCTTTAATTATTTTTCAATTTTTGATAAATAATAAATATAAGAATGTGTACCATGTCCAGACTGGACAGTCCAGTGAATAATGTGAAATAAGGTTACTCATGTATCTTACCATGCAATTTATAAAGTGTAAAATATTGTACTAAAAAATGATAAATAAATTACTAGGGGTTGTTTAATTATCTTTCATTAATTACTCCAGATTTTCTAAGTCACCGAGTCTGTCAGCTCGAAATATAATCAACTTAAATCACTCAAACCCACTATACAATGCATTTCCTTCCAATTTTTTGTGTCAAAATAATAGATGATGGACTAAATAAACTTCTTCTAAAGTTTCATTAAAAAATTTCATGTATTTATCATAATTTCCGTGGTTTTTATCCAATTTTTATCAATATCAATATTTTCCTGATATTTCCATCGATATTTCCGTGTTTTTGAACCACCGATATTTCCGAAACTATCGATATTTAAGACCTTGGCTAGGAGTGAGGGTAGAATTGATCCAATTGAGCAACTCTTGATCAAGCTTATGTTCGCCCGCATGGGCAGGGTTGGGAGTGACACCATCAGAGGTGAACTAAGAGGGACACAGATTTGTATGATTAACAAATCCGACTAAGCTAGTACTCTTCAATAGGTGTAAGAACTGAGCTTTCCAAATGATGTAGTTCGTACGATCCAGTTTGATAGAAACAACATAGGAGATATTAGGAAGAGAGGCCATAGGAGAATCAAGCGACGTCATAGATGACGAAGAAGCCATCGGAGAAGAAGGAGGGGACGAGGGAGGAGTATTTGATGGAGATGGTTCAGTAGAAGAAGTCATATGTGGGTAGAGAAAACACCGAGAGAAAATGTAGGGAAGCTAGGTGTTCGGTTCATTTTTACACATGATTTATCATGTTATTCACCCATTATTTTGAGTTAGTTCTTGACATTTTATAGCTTTTTACTTCCTTTTTGTGTTTTCATAGGTGTTACCTTGGTTAGAATGAAAATGAGCTAAAAGTGCATTATTGGTTATAAATTCTGATTTTTGTTCATTTTCGTAGGTCAACTTCTTGGCCTTGGATTAGCATGCTCCGGTGCTCAGATGAGGTGATGATCTTCATGAAACTTGTTCCAATGGATGTTGACTACAACATATCCAAATTTGAACTCCATTGGACAAGTGTAGCCTATCCAACTGATCTAACAATTGATGCTGGCTCTGGAAATCTGTTTTGAGCCAGTTTTACTTTCACTTGGTGTTACCTCATTTCTACTTGTTACCATGCCTTTTGGTAACAATAAATTACTTTGGTTAAGAGATATTTTCTGAAACAAAGAGCATCTTGGTGAAGAAAAGAGCAAAAGAAACCCATCATGGCAAGGGGACAAAGGCAAAGGCTTTAACAAAAGCAAGACTTTTATATTAAAAGTGAGCTGGAAATGATGGGCAAGAGAGTGCAATCTGAAATGAAAGGGCTATTGAATGTGGGGGAAGGAATTCATTCATCAATCTATCATTCCAAATTGTGTAGAGATTTTGAGAGCTAGAGAGCAAGAAGGAGGAGAGCAAGGAGCAACCAAGGGGAGGGGAGAATGGCATAACAATTAGAGAACCTTGGGGAGCCCTGAGGCAAGGATCCAAGGGGTTGAAGATGCATTCTCTTTCTCCTCTTTGTTCTTAATGTCTTTCATTTTATTTGTTTCTTGTATTTTCTTAGTTTCAATGTAACTTCTTATTTTTATAGGGCTTTGGTTGAAGCCCTAAACATGATTACTCCATTGTTTTGATGCTTTGAGTTTATGAAATTTTAGATGTTGTTAATGAATCCCTTTCACTAATTGAATCTTATGATATGTGTTTGCTTCCTTTGATTGATCACCGTAGGTTGTATGCATGTAGCTAAAGTTGAGAAGTTGTGTAAGATACCCAAGAACATAATTTCTAATTAGCAACAAATGATAGAACTTGTAGGAAAAGTGAACATCATGTGAATTGGTTTCTTGACAACAATTGATGAATTCCTATTCACCAAAATAATCTATCCTTGATGTGTGTTTTTCTTTGGTTGGCCATCTTTGAAAGCATGCTTCTTAAGGTTGTTGGGATTGTGTGTATCTTCATATTTTCCTAAGCAACAAATGGATGGAGTAAGAACCATCCGTGTGAATTGGTTTTTTGAATACCTAATGTAAACACTATGCTATTAGGATTCTTATGATGTTCATATTATCTTTGAACTTAATGGGTTTTCCTTGTAATTGAATCGAAGTACGAGCCATACCTAAGTTCGGTTATAGGGAGGGCACAAGTATTGTAGCACGAACCATGCACTTTACGTATATTAGAGAGAATCAATGCGCCTTGAGCCACGACCCATGGTCTTGATTGCGAACATCTTCATCAACACATTTAGAGTTCATCACTTGAGTATTCATGAACATTGGTAGAATTGTTTAAGGTGGATTCTGAAACATTAGTGTTTGTTACTTTGTACTTTCATAAATTGATAACTCATCTCTGCCATTCTCATTTAAATTCAAAGTTCATTTACTTTCATGCATTAGAAATAGGTCACTTGAACCAAACCAAAACCCCCTCCCCCAAAAGTGTGTTTTGTGTGTGTGTGTGTTTGAAACGTTGTGTGTATTTTTTATTGAATTCTGTTTATTTTCGTAACTGTTTTTGACTTTTGGTCAGCGTTGTATTCTTCGTTTTTGTGTGCTAAATCCAACCGTATAAAGAACTTGAAATTTGGACAAACGGTTGGAAAGTTATAGGTCAAAAACTGGACAGAGGTCGAAACTGGAAAAACAGAGAAACAAATCTGCCAACAAACGACCGGTCGTTACTGTTCAGGTGATCGGTCGCCCATGAATCTGTCCAAAAAATGACCGGTCATCACTGTTCATGACCGGTCGCACTGTTCATTTTCACTGTTCACGGGTGATAAAATGGTGATAGAAAATGATGTTTATGTTTTCCTTTAGTTTTCTTGTTTTTTTTTTCTTTTCTTTTACCTTTCTTTACTCATTTTTAGTTTTCATTTTGCATTTGTGCATTTGTGGTGTGTTAAATAAGTGTTCTTTATGTACTCAAATTAGAACTTATAGGAAGCCGACAAGTTCTTCGTGGGATCGACCCCGTACTTACATAATCTATACCTCAATAGATTTGTGCACTTGCGGGTATTTTTAATTGGTTGTTTGCACATTAATTTGTGTCCTTTTAGGAATACAACACTAGGCTAGGGTTTAGAGCTTTGATACCATGTCAGAGATTCACTTAGGTTGGAAATTCGATGATTTGTATTCACATAGAACTAGAATATTTATACAAGTGGTGGGTACTTGGTCTCCAAATACATTCCTATTTGGTTACAATTACCTATAATTACGTGGGATTACAATATCACAATAAAGGAAAACTAAGTCACAGAGATTGGAGTTGCTGATTTTGCGCAGATTCGGCGCCGTCTCTATTAGAAACAGGGACACAAAATCCTCATTAACAATCCAAAATCATATAACAAAATCAAGATTATAAATTTTGGAATTTAAAGTCCAAGCATGATATGGTAGAGATGGGAGCTGCTACAATGAGGGGGTGTGAGTGGCGGGTTTGAGTGAGGGGTTCAACCCAACCATCCAACCATCCAATCATTAAAAAAGTTTAAGTGCAAATTTCTGTTAATGTATGCATTTTGAGTATTTTTTTTGGCTTCCCTTGACAATTTTGTAATATGATTTTTATTGTTTTTATCAAGCTCAAGTTTAGATTAAGAATAGCTTTTTTAGGTGTTCTTAACTAACAACTATCCTATGGAGGTTCAAGCAAATTGACAAAGGTAAATTGTGCATTGCATCACATTGCATTAAATTGATTTCATAAATTGATGACTAGTCATCTGTTTCTCGTATGACTAGTCATCCTTGCTCTGTAGGATTTCCAATTGGATAACCAACTTTTTTGTCCTATTCTCCATTCCCTCTCTACTGCCATGTGTCGATTCTGACCTAGGGAATTTTTGGGGTGTAAAGGCCAAAGAATTCCTCTTTTGGCAATCGTCTCTTTTGAGTGGAAGTTTTGGAAAGTTTTGCTTGCCATCTTTCTCTTCCTCAAGAGAGAACCATCTTATTTTCATCTATGCGTTTTCCAAATTAATTTTTTTTGGAAAAACTGCATTTGAAATACGAATTTGCATTTAGCCAATTAAAACACTCTCTAATTTATATCTAGGTCAAATTCAAGACTGATTTCTTGAAGAAATTGGTCATTCTCCTTTGAATCCAAATTTTGGTTTCTGTCTGAGTTAGAGCTTGCAAGCTAGTGCCATGGGATGAAAGAGCTGGAGAATGAGCTGCCATTGCCATGAAGAACTGAGCTTCAAGCTTTGCTAAGTTGGGGAAGAAGATTGCACAAAGGAGGTATAGCTCATCTTCCTAAATAGATCTAGGTTTTTCTTGAGCTTGCTTGTGTTCCTTTGTAAGAATCTTTTTCTACTTAGTGGATTGCTTGGTCAATTAATGACCCCCAGTTTTTCCCAATGGTGGGTTTCTGGGTGAACAAATTTCTGGTTTGCATATATGAATTTTCTGGGTTTGTGTTCTTGACATTTGACTAGTCATCACATGTATTTCTGGGTTCGTGTTCTTGCAATTGACTAGTCATCTTTTTCTGCTGTTTGATGCTTACTTGATTATGATGCTTTCACACACTTTCACCATAGTTGTTGCTAGCACAGGGGATGCCTAGATTGACAGATCCCTTTGAGTGCCTAGGTTGTCACTAGTAATTCCCTAAGCTTGCACGTACATATTGATATGCTCTATGTATGTTCTTGGTTGTGATTATTCATGTCTGACAGTTGACTAGTCATAAGAGTATTGGTCAAGGTCTAAAGTGTGTGAAGTTTGTTGTGGTTTTGTTTGAGTGTCATTTAATTTACCCCTCGTCACCTAAGTGCCAATTTCAATTTCCTTTATATTATTGGATAGTGGTATTGAACCCCTCACTCACAACCCCTCATTATAGCATTTCCGTGGTAGATATACATATATAATGTAGATTCCATAAAATTTTAACTTCTTACGCTTTTTAACATCAACTAAAATGCTAGAGTAAAATTAATTTTGAGTGGGAAGTTAAACATGTTTAACCAAAAAGACAATACAGATAATTTGTGGATTTGTTTGTTTTATAACTCACTATCTATGTAGTTGATTGTAAATTTAAATGTATGTTATGTTGTGGTTGTTGTTGAGCAAGCTTGCCAAATGGTGCATGAACATTTGTGTGGTAATATAAGAGTCGGAAGGTGTGTACTGAAATGCAGAATTCTACCAAAAGGCTTGGCTGAGCAAGGCAATTTCAGTTTTTCAAAAGCTATTAGGAAGAGTTGGGAGTATCATCAATTTTGTAAGAGGGACATTATACCTATTTTTTGTTTATATAAAGTTGTATCAGAGTGAGTATTTAATGACAAGGTAAAAAAGAAACCACCTTGAAGTTGTAATCTGTTTGCCTTTTGCTGATTCTTCTTATTGAGGGTTGATTTACTTATTTTCATATTATGGCTTTTTTTTTAATCATGCCCTAATTGTTGTTAATTGGGTACATTCTAGGGAAAGAAATGTTGAAGTGAGTCTCCTAATTAATCAAGGAGATTTATTTCCTTGATTAATTAAGGAATTTACTTTCTTATTTTATATAGTTGTCAATTCATTGTATAATTAGGGATACTTTCCTAATCCTTTACTGTATCTAATTCCTTGTTAAACACTCATGTAAACTCTTATATATACCTCCTTATGGAGAAGAATAAAACCTAACCTAATATATTCAAACCCATATTTATATTTTAGCATGGTATCAGAGCAATCGATCCTTGGTTGTCTCTAAATTCTCATATCAAATTTCTCATATTCAAATCCAAAACTCTAAATCAAATTCCTCATATTTAATTTCCTCAAATCCAAATCCCTCAAATCTAAATTCCTCAAATCCTCTTATCAAAATCCCTAAACGCAGACCCTCAAATCTTATACACATATCTCTCAAATCATATTCCTATATCAAATTCCTGACATTCTCATATCACATCTTACTTCCGCTGTGATGCCAGGATCCCCTACAATTCTCTCACTTATTGCAGACCCACAAAAGCATGAGGTCAATCCTGCTATCCCGGCTCCCCGACCTTGTGCTTCTATCGCCACCACCAAATGTTCTGTTTTTCATATATCCCCTAAAAAAAATCAGCATGGATTATCGACTCGGGTGCTACAGATCACATGATATTTGATCCTGGCCAACTTGTTGATCGCTAATCATTCACTCTTTTGGTGGTGTCTAATGCTAATGGTACCCCTCCCCAGGGGAGGGCTCTATCTCTCTCTCCTTCCCAACATCTAGATTCTGTATTGCTTGTTCCATCTTTGGACCATAACTTGTTGTCTGTTGCACAACTTACTACTACTTTGGGGTGTACTGTAACATTTTGGCCGACTCATTGTGTTTTTTAGGACATCCTCACAGGAAAGACGATTGGTTGTGGTATCGGCAGGGCAAACTCTACTACTTAGACTGGCCACCGGATAGTGAGATCAAGGTCAGTTAAGCTTTTATAACCAGTGGAACTCGTTCTGAGGAGGAGAGAGACAAAGTTTGGTTATGGCATAAACACCTTGGGCATGCCTCGTTCGGTTATCTTAAGAAGTTATTTCCATCATTATTTTCCAGTCTTGATGTTTTCAGCTTCTAGTGTGATACGTGTGAATTGGCTAAGAGTCATCGTGTCCCGTTCCCATTAAGTTCACATAAAAGTTTGGTTTCGTTTTCTCTTGTTCATTCTGATGTTTAGAGACACGCTAAAATTGCTACTCCGGTAGGAGCTCGATGGTTTATCACGTTTATAGATGATTGCACATGCATGACTTGGGTGTCCCTTCTCAAAACAAAAGGGGAAGTCATTTCCAAGTTTCAACAGTTCTATCAAATGGTGGAGACACAATTTCATACTACAATTTAGGTTCTTCGTTCCGACAATGGCGGAGAATTTCTCAACCATGATCTTACCCAGTTCTTACAAGATCATGGCATCATATATCAACGCTCATGTCCTTACACTCCCCAACAGAATGGGGTGGCTGAAAGAAAGAACAGACACTTATTGGAAGTAGTTCGTGCCTCTCTCTTTGGCGCCAATATGCCATGATCTTTTTGGGGTGAAGTCGTCATCTCTGCTGCATACCTTATCAATCAGATTCCCTCTAGTATCCTAAATTTTCCAAACACCACTTCAAACACCTCACCACCATATCCAAACACCTCCCACCCCAAACTTGGAACCCCGGATTTTCGACTGTGTTGTATTTGTCCACTTACATGATCACCAACAAAGCAAATTGGATCCTCGAGTAGAAAAGTGTGTTTTCATTGGCTATGCACCTCATCAGAAAGGATACCAGTGTTATTATCCTCCTAGTCAGAAGGTCTTTACCTCCATAGATGTTATGTTTCAGGAACATGACTTATATTTTTCAACAGCCCAGGAGGAGAATCGAGAATCCACCACTGCTCAAATTCTCGATTTTTTTCCCTAGGACGTCACTCTACATCAACACGACTGTTCGCCAGTGGAAAGCAATCAGTCGCTAGTGGAAAACAACAAGTCGTCCCCCCATAGTTCTTCAAATACAAAGAACCTGCTTCAAAACGATCGTTCGGCAGCAGACAGCAACTGGTCACCAAAGGAAAACGATCAATTGTCTCCATGCTGTCAAATTCCAGAGGAGGAAATTGAACCGTTTTATGAGATTTTGCCCGCTTCAGCTCCAGTACCACGCCAATGATCACCTGCTGAGGACGTCATTCAGCTAACATTTTTTCCTGAAATTGATAACATTAATGAAATATCCTATAATGATTTGATTTAAGAAGGCACAGAGCCAGCATATCAGATTCCAAAAAGGAAGAACCGTGGCAAACCTCTAGTCCACTACGAAACAGATCTTAATGCAAAAGGGAAATATCACATCAACAATTATGTATCTCTCAACAGATTATCAGAATCACGGGTAAGTAGTTGGCCGACATATCTATCCCCACTAGTGTAACTGAAGCACTAGAAGACCCCAAATAGAAAGAAGCCATGAATGAAGAAAAGCGAGCTCTCCAGAAAAATGGCACATAGGAACTCATGTCATTACCTCATGGAAAGAAGACAGTGGGATGCAGATAGATTTATACTGTGAAACTCAAAGCAGATGGATTCATTGAAAGATATAAAGCTAGATTGGTGGCCAAGGGGTACACACAAGGATATGGGATAGATTACCAAGCGACCTTTGCCCACGTAGCTAAGATTAAAACTATCAGAGTCCTTTTGTCTCTAGCAACAAATCTCGACTGGTCATTACATCAGTTTGATGTAAAAAAAATACATTCTTACATGGAGACTTGGAAGAAGAAGTATATATGGACTTACCACCAGGATGTAACTTAACTCGTGACAAGGAGAATCAAGTTTGCAAGCTCAGAAAGTCATTGTATGGGTTAAAGCAATCTCCTCGGGCATGGTTTGGCAGATTCACTAAATCCATGAAGAATTTTGGATATATACAGAGTAATGCGGATCACACTTTGTTCTTGAAGCGTGATGGAAGAAGACTTACTACATTGATTGTTTATGTGGATGACATAGTCGTAACTGGAAACGACACAGAATAGCAACTGAAACTGCAGAAGTATTTGTCTCTGGAATTTGAGATGAAAGATTTAGGTGATCTGAAGTACTTTCTTGGAAATGAAGTAGCAAGGTCCACAACTGATATTTTTCTGTCCCAAAGGAAGTATGTATTAGATCTATTCAATGAAATAGGGATGCTTGGATGTAAGCCTGGTGACACACCCATTGAGATGAATCACAAGTTGTGTGAAGACATGGATCAAGAACCAACCAGTAAGGAACAATACCAACACCTTGTTGGAAGGTTGATATATTTTGTCCACACAATACCAGATATTGCATATGCTGTGAGTGTGGTTAGTCAATTTATGCATTCACCCAGTGTGTCTCATAGGAATGCAGTTGATTGGATCTTAAGGTACTTAAAGTCAGCCCCAGAGAAATGACTAATGTTCTCAAAAAATAGAGATCTCGAAGTTGTTGGATATACAGATGTTGATTGGGTTGGCTTCATTACTGATAGACGCTCTACGTCAGGTTACTTCACTTTTGTGGGAGGTAACCTAGTCACTTGGTGGAGTAAAAAACAAAATGTGGTTTCTCGGTCTAGTGCTAAAGCTGAGTATCAAGAAATGGTCACAGAGTTTGTAAATTACTATAGATCAAAAGGCTATTGACATAATTGGGTTTCAAGCCACAAAAGCCAATGGAGTTACATTGTGATAACAAGTCAGCCATTGATATTGCCCATAATCCAGTTCAACATGATCGAACCAAACATGTTGAGGTGGATAGACATTTTATCAAAGAAAAAATTGAGAAGAAGATCATCCGCCTACCATTCGTAAAATCAGAAGATCAACTGGTAGATATCTTAACCAAAGCTGTTTGTGGCAAAGTATTTCATGACTCACTTACAAAGTTGGGCATTGGTGACATATATGCACCAACTTGAGGAGGAGTGTTGAAGTGAGTCTTCTAATGAATCAAGGAGATTTGTTTCCTTGATTAATTAAGCGATTTACTTTCCTATTTTATATAGTTGTCAAATCATTGTATAATTAGGAGATACTTTCCTAATCCTTTACTGTATCTAATTCTTTGTAAAGCACTCATGTAAACTCTTATATATCTCCTTATGAAAAAGAATAAAACCTACCCTAATATATTCAAACCCATATTCATATTTTAGTAAGAAATGTACTACAAATCCAACGGTGAAGCTTAATGTGGTTTTTTCGTGAGCAACATGGCTGGAACCTGAGCCAATAGATCGTTGCTTCACGGATGTAAATTTGGTTATTGAAGCAGAGTGGCTGGGCCACCCAGAATTCATTTCTCAGTTGATGACATTGCGTGATATTCGAGTATCATTCTAGTTGCTGTTTACCGGGTCAGCTGCTTGCATGTACTATATGAAATTCATGAAAGAATAAGGCATGTATGTAGTGTTATGTTATAAGGTGACGTTTGTATATATGAGGGCACAAGTGTCATTCTGGTTTTGATATGTATATGCCATGTTCCATGCAAGTTGGTTGTGGATGAAGCTTGTATTATTCTAGTTATATGCTTTAGAAGCACACTATAATTTATTAGTCGTGGGTCCCCTTGGTCTCAATCTCTCTCACCGTACACCTCAAAGTTTTACCTGAATGAATATCATGTTGTCCGGAGTTAGCTCTTATATTTTCACAACCATCCTCCTGCAACTGCGAAATGAGGATCCACTTGATATTGCATTTTCTTTTGAATATCATGCTGTCCAGAGTTAGCTTCTATTTTCACAACCATCCTGTAACTGCGAAATGAGGATCCACATGATATTGCATTTTCTTTTGGGTCAAGCAGTATAGTTTGTTGACAAAACCAGACCTCGGAACACAAAACAAGCAGCTTGACCTGTTAGTTATCATCCATACCTGTTAGAGATAAACACTACATTTATTTTTTTTTGGTGAAAACCAAGGTATCCCCCGCGCGATTGCGGGGACTAACCCTCGAGGTACTGTCGGGCGCAAAGCGGGGACCTCTCCCAACAAAGTCTGCTCTATTCGCAAGCGCCTGGGATCGAACCCAGGACCTCTTGTTTAAAGGATCCAAGCCCCTTCCACTTGGACCAACTCCTGTTGGTAAACACTACATTTATTTGCCCGCATTGGCCGAGCCAATTAAGGCCCACAAGGGTCACTTGACCCTTCTCAATATTTTGAAAATATTATATTTATCTATGTTATCCAAATTGTTTTATAGCTATACTTACTATTGACCCTTCTCACAAATGTAAATTGTCTACAATGAACATGAATATGATCTATATTTGTTTTCATGTCTTCATATATCATTTATAAATTATATGTGTGTGTAATGGATTTTATTTGATTTTCTCATTCTATCTAAAATCAACTTTCGATACTCTTTCATTATTTTTAGGTTGCTAGACTTTGGGTTATACTTACTAGTTTAATCATTATAATGAATTCTTATATATATTTTCCTATAAAATAAAAATAAAAAAATAAAAAACTAAGTTCATTATAATTATAAAGCTATTTACAATTGACCCTCCTTGACCCTGGCTCCGCCACTGTTTGCCTGCGTGGTCCTCATTTCATCATGGTCCAATAATTCAGACTCACTTGGTCCGTGAAGAGAAGAAATTCAAGTTTGAATCATCCTCCAATGACTTTTAGCAAGTTTCAATCATGGTCCAATAATTCAGACTCACTTGGTCCGTGAAGAGAAGAAACTCAAGTTTGAATCATCCTCCAATAATTTAGACTCACTTGGTCGGTGTACAACAAAAAAAAAGGTATCAAAATTGGATACGGTGATTGGCTCGAAACTAATAGAATAGTTATCCGAACTGAAAAGAAGCGGCGAATAGAGAGATGCCACGATAACTGACTGCGATGTGTTGCTCAAATTGAGTGCGACGTATCTAGCTGACCCCACAAACCTCCAAAAACGCTTTTGTGAGTATAAGTAAGCAAAGCAGAGCAGCTCAAGCTATAACCTACCTTCTTGTATTCAGACTCTCGAACTCTCTCTCTCTGTGAAAAAGAAGAAAGAAGAAAGTAAAAGCAAGAAAGAAACTAAAGAAGGAAATAAGAAAAGAAATGGGGAATCCGAAAGGCGAGGAGCGGAGGAGGGTGTTGTTACTGTGCGGGGACTACATGGAAGATTACGAGGCAATGGTCCCATTTCAAGCACTGCAGGCATTTGGGGTCTCTGTTGATGCAGTTTCTCCTGGCAAGAAAGCTGGTGATATCTGCGCCACTGCCATAACCATTCAAGTAGAGTCCACTGACCAGGTCAAACTCTGTCTTTCCTGTTAATTAATTAATTAATTTTGAAAAATATTTACAGTTAAATTCAAAATTTGAAAAGAGGAATAGTTGCTCACTTCCAACTTGCTTTGCATTTCATTTTTATTGTAAACAAGAGGAATAGATTTTATAGACTGTAGCCTAAGCTAGTATATATTTAATATTGAACACAGTTGTTGGAAAACAACCTCTGATGAGTTTGAGTTTGAGAGACAAGCAAGACAAAGAAGCTTGAATTCACCTAACCATTACTCTTGTTTTAATGTGTGTGTTGTGTTTGGTTTTCTTTTCTTTTGTGTACCTTTTTGGTTACAGGCTAATAAAGAATCTCGTGGTCACAATTTCACACTGAATGCAACATTTGATGACATTGAATTTGACAAATATGATGGTCTAGTTATACCAGGAGGACGATCTCCTGAACATCTTGCTATGAAGGCATCGGTTGTAGAATTGGCGAGAAAATTTTCTGAGTCCAGAAAGCCAATTGCTGCTATTTGCCATGGGCTGTTGGTCTTAGCACCTGTAGGCGCTGTTAAAGGTCGCAAGTGCACAGCGGTTTCAACTATGAAGCCTGGATTGGTTGCTGCTGGTGCTCACTGGGTAGAACCAGATTCATTGTCAGTGTGTGTTGCTGATGATAATTTAATTACGGGGGTCACATATTATGGCAATCCTGAGTTCATTGGCCTTTTTCTCAAGGCACTAGGAGGCAACATATGTGCTTCAGAGAGAAGGGTCCTCATCATCATTGGAGTAAGCTTTCTTTTCTTTTTCTTTTATATTGCAATGACAAATATAGGACAAAATATAGCCAAAGATTAAACCGTTAGTTACTAATCATCATCATTTAATTGCTCCCCTCCCAATATTTGTAGAACTACGTGGAAGATTATGAGGTAACTGTGCCTTATCAGACCCTTAAAGTTCTAGGATGCCATGTCGATGTGCTTTGCCCCAAGAAGAAAGCCGGTGATACATGCCCAACTGCTATCCGTGATCTTGAAGGGGGCCAAACCTACAGTGAGATCCAGGGACATAATTTTGTTTTAACGGCTGACTTTGAATCCATAGATGCCTCAAGTTATGACGCTCTTGTACTCCCTGGAGGTAAAGCTCCAGAGTTTTTGGCCCTAAAGGAGGAAGTTATTGTAGTAGTGAAACAATTTATGGAAGCCAGAAAACCAGTTGCATCCATCTGCCATGGCCTGGAAATTTTAGTTGCTGCTGGTGTTCTGCAGGTATGGTTCTTAAAGAAAAAATATATTTCCTACCTGCATTTAGTGCTTAAACGTTTGTCACTAAAACATTAATATAATGCTTCCAGTTTTAATGCTACTTATTAAAGAAAAAGTAAAACAGATTGAAATACTTTATCGATTGTACTTGAAAAGGAAGAAAAAAAGGTTACATCTAGTGCTTCGTATTTTGGTTCTGTTGAGCTGATCTGTTGTGACCTATTAACCTCTCAATTGTAAATAACTATTGGGATGAGGGACGTGAGTACTCTTTAAAATCGCAAATGAGATGATATTTTTTTTTGTTTCTTTTGATTAGTGGTTAATGTACTTATTTTCTGATTAGGCACTTTTTAGCATGTCATAATTGGTTTAATTGGCTATATTTCAGGGGAAGAAATGTACTGGATACCCAGGGATTAAGGCTCATGTGGTTTCGTTGGGGGGGACGTTTGTGGAAGCGGATCCAATAGATCGTTGTGTCACTGATGGAAATCTGGTTACCGCAGCAGCGTGGCATGGCCAACCAGAGCTTATTTCTCAATTGATGACATTGCTTGATATTCAAGTATCATTCTAGGCACCCTTTACCGCGTCAGCTGCTTATAAGTACTATATGTAATTCCATAAATGAATAAGAGAATAAAAGAATAAGAAACATTGTCAGAAACTCCGTGTAATTCAATAAAAGAATAAGAGCACATATGTACGTTATGGTGATGTATGTATCTATGAGGGAACAATGATGCTCTGATTCTGCACAATATGTATGTACCAATTGTGGATGGATCCTGTATGTTTGTAACTACGTAATGTTCATTATTGGATTCACTTAGATTTGAAATTGGATGATTTGTATTCACATAGAACTAGAATATTTTTACAAGTGGTAGGTACTTGGTTTCCAAGTACATTCCTATTTGGTTACAATTACCTATAATTACATGGGATTACAATATCACAATAAAGGGAAACTAAATTCACAGAGATTGGGGTTGCTAATTTTGTGCAGATTCGGTGCCCTCTCTATTACAAACACGGACGCAAAATCCTCATTAACAATCCAAAATCATATAACAAAATCGAGATTATAAATTTTGGAATTTAAAGTCCAAGCATGATATGGTAGATATGGGAGCTGCTACAATGAGGGGGATGTGAGCGGTGGGTTTGAGTGAGGGTTTTAATCCAACCATCCAACCATTCAATCATTAAAAAAGTTTAAGTTCAAAATTTCCTTTATATTATTGGATAGTGGTATTGAACCCCTCACCCACAACCCCTCATTATAGCATTTTTGTGGTAGATATACAAGGAATAACAACATTCCCTCTACACATCACCCATTTATTTTGGTTGGCATTCCCATGTATATCAACTTCCTCTGTGAGTGATTAGTTTAGTTAGTTGAGATTTAATTAATTAATATATATATATATATATATATATATATATATATATATATATTAGGTTGGATTTTATGAAGATGCGAGACTTGTAGTTTTGATGGGTGGCTCTAGCTCAGTGATTCTTCCGACCCAAAAAAAAGAATAGATATTTATAAAAATACCCAATCCTAGACATGTATTTATAAAAATACCCAAGCACTATTTAAACATAGAAACATACCCAAAATCAACCCCACAATCAACAATTGTATATTTTTTGGGTGTGTTTATAAATGGGTTTTGAGTGTGTGTAATGATGGGTTTTCGGTATGGTTATAAAGTGTTTTGGGTGTTGGGTATTTTTATAATTTCAGCCCCCATTTTGGGTATTTTAGTGAAACTCCCAAAAAAGAATATATATATTAGGTGGGATTTTATGAAGATGCGAGACTTGTAGTTTTGATTGGTGGCTCTAGCTCATGATTCTTCCGACCCAAAAAAAAAGCTGATAGATTCTTTTAGCGAGGTTGCTCATAGTACAACTGTACAAGAGTTGCTAGATAAGCATGTTCCGTCGTTTCTATAACACGTGTTCCACATGTTCTTTTTTTTTTTTTTTTTGTCAACGTTCCACATGTTCCTCACAACACATGCTGCTTTGTTTTTATAACATATATGTTCCTCACTTTTGGTATTACGTTGACAGCTAGCTAAATATCTATATCTCAACAGCTTTTTAATGTTTATGTCCAGTTTGAGATGACCTTTATCTGTATCACAACTTCGATTACGATTAGTTGCTGTCTATAAGTTTTTACTTCCAATTGCGAATGGACTACCATTCATCATGCCCAGAAAAACAGAGAAGTTCATCAAATAAAAATTTAATGAAAATACCATAACACATAGCCTGTTACCCCAGATATGACAGAGCCTGAGAAACTCCAACAAGTATAACTAATTGAGTAAAGAGAAACTTTTGAGTAAGTTTGGCTTATGCTATCAATGAATGAAATTTTTTGGTAGATTGGAGAGACTAGTCAGCTAGTGGACTTTGGATCATGTAACTAAACTATAACTCAAAATCTATGTAGTTGAACGTAAATTTAAATATGGAGATTCACTATTACACCCAATATAGGAGCCCATATTATTATAAAAATAAAAAATAAAAAAAAACCCTATATAAAATGGACTTTAGAAACACACCCAAAGCCCATTTACAACATAATAAAAAAGGCTTTTAACTTCTTTTAAATTACAAAACTGTCATTAATTTCTTAAAACAAACCCAACCCCAAAACCTCATAAAAAAGCCCAAAACACTCAATAGGGCATCAAAGTAATTTAATAATCAAAATTAAATTCAATAGGGCTAGTTGTCATTTTTTGGGTATTTTTTGGGTTTGTTTATAGAAATTAAATGGTGTTGTGTTTATTTATAGTTTTAGTGCTAAGAATGGGTATATGACTAAATATCTCATTTAAATATGTTCTGTTGTGGGTGTTGATGAGCAAGCTTTCCAATTGGTGCATGAACATTTGTGAGGTAATATAAGAGTCCGAAGGTATGTACTGTAATGCAGAAACTTGTCTTTCAAATGAGACACGCAACATGTAGAAGATGGACTATATTTTAGATCAATACTAAACTTGATTTTCGTGATTTTGGTATATTAATTAGACAACGAGAGACAGAGAAACAACAAGACTCAAACACGACTAACATGCAATACACCATTAAAAACAGAACCAGCTTATTACACCCAATCCACACACAATAAAGTATACATACAGAGTGTCATTCTTACATTTCAACAGTTGATATGTACTAAAAGAAATGGAGTACACTCTTAAACTCAGAGAGAATAGAAAGAACTTCAAACTCAAAGATTGATGATGCTTTAACAATAACTTGGAGAGATCCTTGAACTTCAATGACAACTCTCTGAACCACGTTCAAAATTTTAAAAATTTTAAATGACGTATAGCCGATTGGCTATACTTTTTAAATATATTCGAATATTTTAAACCTATAGCCGCGCGGCTATACTCTTTAAATATATTTCAAACAAATACGAAGCTTGCACTCGCAGAGGACGGAGCTTACACTCGCAAAGACTATTTTCAATCTCTATGTGATACTGTGGACAGTGGTAAAGACTTCTATTTGCTTGGTTCTAATTTTGAGAGCTATTTAGAGGCTCGGATAATTATTTCTGTTTACTTGGCAGTCCCAACCCAAAGCATATATATGCATTTTGAGATTGGTGTTGTATAACTTACTATGGTGCGTGGGATTTGAATCTATATGACTATAGACCAATGATGGCTAGCTCACCCTCACCCTCACCCTCATCCACACGCACACCCATTAGCAACATTTTACATATTTGAATGGAAGGTATCAGAAAGAATTTAAATTCTCATTCTCCAATATCGCTTGTATAAAAAAAAATAATTGAAGAAATAACTGTAGACCAATGGGCTAAAGTGGTATTTTAGCACTAAACCCTAAAATGATATGGCAAAATTGTATATTTAAGGAGTATGCCCGAGCGGCTGTACATTCTAAATACATTCGAATATTTTAAACGTATAGCCAAATACTAATATATTCGAATATTTTAAGAGTGTAGCCGGACGGCTATACCCTTTAAATACTTTCTAAACGACTGCGACGTGTCTAGCTGAACTGCTTATCTAGAAACGACGGAACATGAAGCTTATTACACAAACGCCAGAAACGCGACGTGTTGCTCAAATTGACTGCGACGTGTCTAGCTGACTCTCCCAAAACCCCAGAAACGCTTTTGTGAGTATTACTATTACTATTAAGCAAGCAAAGCAGAGCAGCTCAAGCTATGACCTACCTTGTATTCAGACTCTCAAACTTAACTCTCAAACTTTCAGACTCTCTCTCTCTCTCTCTGAAAAAGAAGAAAGAAGAAAGAAGAAAGAAAAAACAAGAAAGAAACTAAAGAAGGAAATAAGAAAAGAAATGGGGAATCCGAAAGGCGAGGAGCGGAGGAGGAGGGTGTTGTTACTGTGCGGGGACTACATGAAAGATTACGAGGCAATGGTCCCATTTCAAGCACTGCAGGCATTTGGAGTCTCTGTTGATGCAGTTTCTCCTGGCAAGAAAGCTGGTGATATCTGCGCCACTGCCATAACCATTCAAGTAGAGTCCACTGACCAGGTCAAACTCTGTCTTTCCTGTTAATTAATTAATTTATTTTGAAAAATATTTACAGTTAAATTCATAATTTGAAAAGAGGAATAGATTTTATTTGTAACTCACATCCAACTTGCTTTGCATTTCATTTTTATTTGTAAACAAGAGGAATAGATTTTATAGATTTTAGTCTAAGCTAGTATATATTTAATATTGAACACAGTTGTTGGAAAACAACCTCTGATGAGTTTGAGTTTGAGAGACAAGCAAGACAAAGAAGCTTGAATTCACCTAACCATTACTCTTGTTTTAATGTGTGTGTTGTGTTTGGTTTTCTTTTGTGTACCTTTTTGGTTACAGGCTAATACCGAATCTCGTGGTCACAACTTCACACTGAATGCAACATTTGATGACATCGAATTTGACAAATATGATGGTCTAGTTATACCAGGAGGACGATCTCCTAAACATCTTGCTATGAAGGCATTGGTTGTAGAATTGGTGAGAAAATTTTCTGAGTCCAGAAAGCCAATTGCTGCTATTTGCCATGGGCTGTTTGTTGGAAAATTGGCTCGCATAAATGATACAAGGTTCCGGACTCGCGACCGGTCGCAGGACATTTGCGACCGGTCGTTTTAACACAGAGACGAAGTCTGGAGCATTGTCGACTCACGACCGGTCGCCAGCCATTTGCGACCGGTCGTTTTCAGGCAGAATCGAAGTCTGGAGGTTTTGTGCAAAGCGACCGGTCGCTCAGTGCGTACGACCGGTCGCCCAGCACGTGCTGTTTCAGTTTTCTCGAGTTTTGAACTCTAATTTCAAGGGCTATCGCCTCCCACCTACTTGCAAGGACTCTAGGGGTCACTTCTAAGTCAGAAGAACGTTGGAAATCAGTTGGGAGGTTTGAGGTAGCATTGAAGGACATTGGAGGACTTGTTTCAAGGTGTAGCTACCCTATGGTTGTATATTGGGTGGCTACACAAGTAACCATCATTACTTAGCTTGTGGCTGGCCTAACCTGTGGTCTATGTCAGTCATTCAAGGGCAGAACGTGGGAGACAAAGCAAGGGTCTTCTCTCAAGGCTAGAGGCTCATGTATTAAAGGAAAGAGTAAGCAAGTCTGAAATTGGATGAGAGTTAGAGAGAGTTGGAAGAAAAGTAGCTGTGAACTAGTGAGTCAAGAAGAGGAGAGAATTCTCAAGTGTATCAAGGTGTTGAGCAAGGGTGTGAGAGAAACAGATTGTGAGGGTAGTGTTCTAAGGGGGTTTCCATTTGTAAACCAAAGTTGTAACCTATCTTCATTAGTGAAATTTCTCAAGGGGATCACCAAAGAGGTGTAGGCAAATTGCTGAACCTCTATAAATACTTGTGTCTTTTGTGCTTGATTATTTTCTGTGTGTGTGTGTAAGATTCATCCATCATTGAGTCTTGTCCAAAGTCCATCAACAACAAGGTCTAAAGGGGAGTGAGTTGGTTCTAATTCACAACACTGTTGGTCTTAGCAGCTGCAGGCGCTGTTAAAGGTCGCAAGTAGCGGTTCCAACTATGAAGCCTGGATTGGTTGCTGCTGGTGCTCACTAGGTAGAACCCGATACAATGTCAGTGTGTGTTGTTGATGATAATTTAATTACTGGGGTCACATATTGTGGCAATCCTGAGTTCATTGGGTTTTTTCTCAAGGCACTAGGAGGCAACATATGTGCTTCAGATAGAAGGGTCCTCATCATCTGTGGAGTAAGCTTTCTTTTCTTTTTCTTTTATATTGCAATGACAAATATAGGACAAAAAAGTATGCTCAAGTTCAAGAGACAACCAACCTTATTATTATTATCAAAAGAGAAAGGGGAGAAAGCCTGAATCGGCTTTACGAGTTTCGCCACAACTAGTTCATCGATGAACTATTTTTATCTACATTACATCATGGTTTTAGGCTTTAAGCCAATGATTAAACTGTTAGATACTAATCATCATCATTTAATTGCTCCCCTTCCCAATATTTGTAGGACTACGTGGAAGATAATGAGGTAACTGTGCCTTAACAGACCCTTAAAGTTCTAGGATGCCATGTTGATGTGGTTTGTGTTAGAGTTTGTATAGGAAAATACACTTGCATCTAGTCCCACATTGGAAGGGAGTAGTTTCCATCCATGGTTTATATATACCAACCCTTTAGAAATACTAAATAGAGTATGGGCCTAGTGGAGGCAACTTTGGGCCTCCTCATGGATTAGGCTTGGAATATATATATATATTTAATTGAGAAATAAATAAATATATATATATATATATATATATATATATATATATATTTAATGGTCAAAAGATGGGCCTTGGGATATTTCAGATAAGACCAAAATCTGCTGATTAAATTAATAATATATTTTTATTAATTGAAAATTCGGATATTTCAAATAAGACCAAAATCTGAAATTCGAATTTGTTAAACAGTTAACATAACTGTTGGATGAAGAGGTATCAGACCTCTATATAATGACCATTCGTCCAAACCATACAGTTACTTTGAAATCACTTTATCATTCACACATTTTAGCACTCCTGAGAGAAATCATATCACTGTTCGCCAGAAATCAAAGCCAAAGTGCTTAGGCTTCGATTTGTGATAGTTTAATCCTGGTGGACAGACTCCTATCGAACTACAAGCACAAGGGTAGAGGAGAAATACTGTCTAAAGGACACTGCAAATTTGCAGGACTCTATCTACGATTCAAGTTAGTATTCTGTATTTATTCTACTGTAGTGTTAATTTGATTATTTCTATATCAGAGTAAATTACTTTTTATTTATTCTGTTATTTGGTTTTCACTGATTGTTTTCCAACAGTTTGCCCCAAGAAGAAAGCCAGTGATACCTGCCCAACTGCTATCTGTGATCTTGAAGGGGGCCAAACCTACAGTGAGATCCGGGGACATAATTTTGTTTTAACAGCTGACTTTGAATCCATAGATACCTCAAGTTATGACGCTCTTGTACTCCCTGGAGATAAAGCTCCAGAGTTTTTGGCCCTAAAGGAGGATGTTATTGTAGTAGTGAAACAATTTATGGAAGCCAGAAAACCAGTTGCTTCCATCTGCCATGGCCAGGAAATTTTAGTTGCTGCTGGTGTTCTGCAGGTATGGTTCTTAAAGAAAAAATATATTTCCTACCTGCATTTAGTGCTTAAACGTTTGTCACTAAAACATTAATATAATGCTTCCAGTTTTAATGCTACTTATTAAAGAAAAAGTAGCGCTTTGTGGCAATAAAACTGCATCACAAGCTACTGCATTTAGTGCAAGTGCTAGAAAATTGCTAGTGGATCTCCAACTTGCAACACCCACGATCAACAGTTTCTTTGCTGCAACTAAATGATGTGTCATCGCTACATGTAAATATGTAACTTGTTAGAAATATATTAGCTAGCTAGGCTTTATGTGGATCCGAATTTGAATACATGAAATATTGTTACCGACTACATCATTTGGTGAACATATTTGACGAACAATCCTATGCGTACTAGTAAAGTACTTTGTCTTTAATCTGGAAGTACCCGAAAGCACAATTTAATGTTTTCATATATTATCTCGCAGGAGGAAATTCAAGAAAGAAAGCCATCATTATTGGAGTCGTAGTTGGAGGTGTAGGTCTTCTTATTCTCATTGTTGGATTTATAGAATTGTACCGTATCACCACATCAGCTGGTAATACTCCCACTCAAAATATGCCATGTGTCTTAATTTTTTAACAACTCAAACTTTATTTTACAGCTGAAATTCAACCTAATTTTTACCCTTTAAAATAAAATTAAGAAAATAAGAAAATCGAAAGAAGAAGAAAAAAGAGCGGAGCCACCGCCCACCGCAATACGCCTACCCCGTGCCACCTGTTCTGGTCGTCATCCCTTCCCTATCTTTTATCTCTCTCTCTCTCTCTCTCTCTCTCTCTCTCTCTCTCTCTGTTGCCCTTCTTTAACTTTCTCAACCTTTCAGTGACTATCCCCTAGATCCATACATATTTTCTCGTTGATGAAGGTTTCCCTAGCAGATGTGATTCGCGAAGAAGATTGAGATGGGAGGTGGGTGTATCACAAAGAGGCTACATATCAACCGTAACACAATCCCCAAAAAACCAACAACGCCATTAGTCTCACGAACAATACACCCCAACTCAAGTCTTGAGGGGCCGTCATTCATGCTTTACCATGTCACCATCCAAATGCTTATTAGATCCAATACAATACCTAATCTTCTTTGTGAAACATGATTGCAATAATTTATTGGGCTATGGGGATTTGGCTTACTCGCAAGTAGAGGAAGAGGAAGATCTGGGTGGCGTGGGGGTTGGGATTGGGTTGCTGAGATATTCTCTTTTCTTTTTTCCTTTAAGTATTTTTTTTATTTTTCTAATTTTATTTCAGTGGATAAAAATAAGTCCAGCTATAAAATAAAATTTGAGTTGTTACAAAATTAAGACACATGGCATATTTTGAGTGGGAGTATCACCAGCTAACGTGGTGGTACAGTATCATTCTATAATTTCTCCACAACCACAGAATTCGAAGTTGCATTTCCTCTTGCATATATTCTATTATTTAACTAGCTCCTGCTCTGACCATGTTTACATATATATCAACAACAAAAAATTGCTCGTACGTGTCTTCAATTGTTTAAATTTTCTCATTTTTAGGTGATATATTGGGTGCAGCCGAATTGCAAGGACCATTGAATTACAAATATAAAGACTTGAAGTCGGCAACAAAAAACTTCAGTGAAGAAAACAAACTTGGAGAAGGAGGATTCGAGGACGTCTACAGGGTAAATTATACGCTAAAGAGCTCTAAAATAACGTTCATCACCAGAATCTCATTCGTCTTCTTGGATGTTGTAGCAAAGGACCGGAATTGCTTTTCATATATGAATACATCATGATACTCGAATATCAAGCAATGTCATCAACTGAGAAATAAGCTCTGGTTGGCCATGCCACGCTGCTGTGGTAACTAGATTTCCATCAGTGACACAACGATCTATTGGATCCGCTTCCACAAACGTCCCCCCTGATGAAACCACAGAGCCATGCTCAAAATTGCAGCTAAATTTTTTCAATTTCAGGTTTCAGACTTTCGGTCAATCGCAGCGTTCCAAAAATGGGCCTAGGCGGCTGGGCGGGAGCTAGGCGGGCGCTAGGCGGCTAGGCGGCTGGGTGGGCCTCCTAGGCGGGTTGGGTCTTTTTTGGGTGCTGAACCCGGAGGACGAAGCAGCCGAAACCGAAGAAATCGAAGCTTGATTTGAGGGAGAAGCGAAATGGCTGTGACTGCGATCTTTCCTCTGCGAGCAAGGTGCAAGCTCCGTGTTTGTTTCGAATATATTTAAAGCGTATAGCCGCGCGGCTATACGCTTAAAATATTCGGCGCATCTATAATCTTAAAATATTCGAATATATTAATATTTAAAGAGTATAGCAAAATGTTCGAATGTATTTAGATAGTTCAGCCGCACGGCTATACGCTTTAAATGTACAATTTTATCATATCATTTTAGCTCATTGGGCTAAAATACCACTTTAGCTCATTGGTCTACCATTAGTTCTTCAATTATTTTTTTTCTACAAGCGATATTAGGAAATAAGAATTTAAATTCTTTCCGATACATTCCATTCAAATCTGTAAAATGTTGCTACTGGGGTGTGGATGAGGGTGAGGGTGAGGGTGAGGGTGAGCTAGCCATCAGAAGGGAATCTGTAGCTAAAAATTTTCAATTTCGGGTTTTAGACTTTCAATCAATCGCAGCGTTCCAAAAATGGGCCTAGGTGGGTGGCTAAGAGGCTGGGCAGGAGCTAGGCGGCTAGGCTAGAGCTAGGCAGTTGGGCGGGCCTCCTAGGCGGGTTGGGTCTTTTTCGGTGCCGAACCCGGAGGATGAAGCTGCCGAAACCGAAGAAATCGAAGCTTGAGTTGATGGAGAAGCGGAATGGCTGTGACTGCAATCCGTCCTTTGCGAGGTGCAAGCTTCGTGTTCGTTTCGAATAAATTTAAAGAGTATCGCCGTGCGGCTATACTCTTAAAATATTCGAATATATTAGTATTTAACGAGTATAGCCGAACGGCTATACTTTTAAAATGTTCGAATGTATTTAGACAGTACAGCCGCCCGGCTATACGGCTTAAATATACAATTTTGTCATATCATTTTAGGGTTTAGGGCTAAAACACCACTTTAGCCCATTGGTCTACAGCTATTTCTTCAATTTTTTTTATTTTTTTTTTATACAAGCAAGATTGGGGAATGAGAATTTAAATTCTTTCCGATACCTTCCATTCAAATCTGTAAAATGTTGCTACTGGGGTGTGGATGAGGGTGAGCTAGCCATCAAAAGGGAGTCTGTATGGTTCAATTCCCCAATTAAGTCTTGTCCGCGTAGTCTCGGATTGTTCTGTCGCTGCTAAATCTCCCCGACCCAACTGTGCTAAGGATGCTCATCTGAGTCCACTTATTTGGATCCACAAATGCTTTATTAGCAGCAGCATATAGTCATATAGATTCAAATCCCACGCACCATAGTAAGTTATACAACACCAAACTCAAAATACATATATATGCTTTGTGTTGGGACTGCCAAGTAAACAGAAATAATTACCTGAGCCTCTAAATAGCTCACAAAATAAGAACCAAGCAAATAGAAGTCTTTACCACCGTCCACAGTATCACATAGAGATTGAAAATAGTCTTTGCGATTGCAAGCTCCGTCCTCTACGAGTGCAAGCTTCGTGTTTGTTTGAAATATATTTAAAGAGTATAGCCGCCCGGCTATAAGTTTAAAATATTTGAATATATTTAAAACGTATAGCCGCTTGGCTATACGTCTTTTAAAAATTTAAAATTTTTGAATGTGGTTCAGAGAGTTGTCAATGTTGAAGTTCTATGAGATGCAATGCAGGTCTCAGTTTCACATCAAAGGAGTTCAAGGATCTCTCCAAGTTATTGTTAAAGCATCATCAATCTTTGAGTTTGAAGTTCTTTCTATTGTCTCTGAGTTTGAAAGTGTACTCCATTTCTTATAGTACCTATCAACTGTTGAAATGTATTGCATGTTAGTTGTGTTTGAGTCTTGTTGTTTCTCTGTCTCTCGTTGTCTAATTAATATACCAAAATCACGAAAATCAAGTTTAGTATTGTTCTAAAATTTAGTCCATCTTCTACATGCTGCGTGTCTCATTTGAAAGACAAGTTTCTACATTACAGTACATAAGTTCTGACTCTTATATTACCTCACAAATGTTCATGCACCAACTAGCAAGCTTGCTCATCAACACCCACAACAGAACATACATTGAAATTTACGATTAACTACATAGATAGTGAGTTATAGAACAAATAAATCCACTGATTATCTATATTGTCTTTTTGGTTAAACATGTTTAACTTCCCACACAAAATTAATTTTACTCTAGCATTTTAGTTGATGTTAAAAAGCGTAAGAAGTTAAAATTTTATGGAATCTACATTATATATGTATATCTACAACGGAAATGCTATAATGAGGGGTTGTGGGCGAGGGGTTCAATACCACTATCCAATAATATAAAGGAAATTTTGAGCTTAAACTTTTTTAATGATTGGATGGTTGGATGGTTGGATTGAACCCCTCACTCAAAACCCCACACTCACATCCCCCTCATTGTAGCAGCTCCCATATCTACCATATCATGCTTGGACTTTAAATTCCAAAATTTATAATCTTGATTTTGTTATATGATTTTGGATTGTTATTGAGGATTTTGCGTCCTTGTTTGTAATAGAGATGGCACCGAATCAGCACAAAATCAGCAACTCCAATCTCTATGATTTAGTTTCCCTTTATTGTGATATTGTAATCCCATGTAATTATAGGTACTTCTAACCATTAGGAATGTACTTGGAGACCAAGTACCCACCACTTGTATAAATATTCTAGTTCTATGTGAATACAAATCATCCAATTTCAAACCTAAGTGAATCTCTGACAGTTTGTATGCCTAACAAATTAACTTTATATTATTGTTTCTGCATTTTGTACACTTTCAACTCATTTAGTTTCATAAATCAACTTGGACTTTAGATTGAAATTCTGGACAGCATGGGAATGATCCCAACAACATGGGATCCATCCCTATTAAAAGATGAGTTATAGATACAGCAAAACTACACTGCCATCTAAACAGGGATTACAGCTTCACTTCGTTTCAGTTGAACCCAATTATTGGAGCAAATCCTTTGGCGGCATCACATGGAATTATAGAAAGTCAGTAATATTTGTAACAATATCAATACTATGTTGACGATGCACAGAATTGAAACGATAAGGAAATAGTCAGATTTGATTGAGAAATTTAGGGGGGTGTATTCAATTAAAAGTTTAAAAGAGTTTAAAAATCTAGATGTATTCTATTAAGATTTTAAAAGAGTTAGTAAAAGTTTGGGTCTATTCAATTCAGATTTCAATTGACTTTAAAAAAATACTTCGAAATCTAGGTGTATTCAATTATGACTTTTTAGAAGTCAAACCAAGTTTAGGTGTATTCAAAAAGTCATTTATTTTGAAGGAATTAATGAGTTGCTCTATTTCGTTAGAATTTAAAGTGGTAAGTATAAATACAAAAGGCTTAAAGAATATGGCCCAAATTGAAATTCGGATCAAATTTCTGGAAATAAATTTCTCAAAAATAGAACATTTTAAAAGTATAGCCGATCGGCTATATTCGAAAACAGAAGATCTTAAAAGTATAGCCGCGCGGTTATACGCGATAAATAGAATATTTTAAGCGTATAGCCACGCGGATTTACTCTATTAGAAGATCTTAAAAAAAATACAGTAAATAGAACAATATTGTTGGAGATTGAGAATCATCGGTAGTCATTTTCCCTCCCTCTGGAAATTGAAGATTTTAAGGTGTGATAAATTGTCAAGCCTGCCGAGTGGTCCCGTCCGCAAATTGAAGATTGAAGCTTGTGATGCACTATCAAGCCTGCCGAGTGGTCCCGTCCGCGAATTGAAGATTGAAGCTTGTGATGAACTATCAAGCCTACCGAGTGGGCTAGAAAACTTGACCACGAATAACTGACTGTCCTTATCTAGAGACTATTCCAAGCTTAGACAACCTCAAATCCCTCCGTCTATTGTACATGGATTGAAAAATATGATGCATGAAAGTCTTTCTCCTCTCTAATAGAGTGGACTCCTCTAATGCATGGAACCCACTTGTTGTATTAGAGAGGTGTCAGCAATGTAATAAATAAATGTGGTAAAAAAGAAGCAAATATATATATGGAGGCGAGACTATGTAAATATAATGCATTGCGTCATGGATGATGTTGTCTTTTAATATGTCCTGATTCCATTGGCCGCAACATTTAATATATAAGAGCTCACCTCCCAGTCTTCATATATAATGTGTATGTTTGTTAATTAAGCAACTACCTTGTCCTTAATGGTAGGTTAAGCTACGAGGCACTGAAGATGAAGCAAGAATATCTGGGTATGGTATTGCCAATAACAATAACATCAATATGGTGGTGGAGTTGTCTGATCAGAAGCGTTGATGCAAGTCCACAGATCAATCTACTAAACGAGGGCTGCAGCCTATACAATGCCACAAACTTTCCTGACTTCTATACCAATCTCAACGCCACTTTCTCAGACCTCAAAACACAGCTCAACAACAACAGCACCCACTTTGCCACGGCACAGCAGGCCAGGGGTTCGGCTCCTGTCTACGCAATGGTGCAGTGCAGGAACTACCTCTCCACAGCTGACTGCGCTGCTTGCTTTGCCACCGCAGCATCCCAAATTCGCAACTGCTCCGCTGCCAACGGTGCCCGTGTCATCTACGACGGTTGCTTCCTCAGGTACACCCTGGTCCCTGTTGTTGCTCCACTACTCTTCCATGATTTGGTTTTGTATATTTATTTGTTTTCTAAACTAAATGACAACTAGATACACCTACTTGCTGGAAACAAAACACAAATGCATTAATATCTATCAGGTCTTACTATTTCTCATTCTAATAATTGAAGCTGTTTCAAATTCAAGTTCCCATTTACGTACTTGATTAAAGTACATAATTGCTCACCAATTAATATATGAGTGTATATATCAGTATCTTATTTGCTTAGTACCAAAAGAATATAGCTCATCACCCTAATTGGCAGTCGGTGTCACAGTATAAGATTCATCGAATTCAGAAAGTATATAGAATTAGAAGAAGTCAAATATACTTATGTTCATTCCCACCATAAAATACTAAATATGATTAGTTTGCTTAGCACCAAAAGAAGACAGAGATATTTATTCAAAAACTCATTTTAGCATGACATATTATACAAAAATTCACGTATATAGCTTTCTAATTGGTTCTTAGTGTGTTAAAAAATTTATAAGAACCAATTAGAAAATAACAAGTGGCTAATTTTGAGTTTTTCACACCAAATAGACTCTATAAAGACTTTCGTATATTACGTCAATGAGTTTATTAGAGAAATCCTCGAGAACATATATATTCTCTAGGGTCGTTGTCGTGGCCTCCTACCTTTTTCCAAGTTGCTGCCAGCCACAATTTTAATGTACACAACACACCAATAGAACTAGATAAGATATTAGTGGGATTGGCCTAATCGGGTTTCCAGTAAACAGATATGGACCATGGTGATCGTTGACCAAAAACAAGTTTAATCACGACTTCATTAAATAAATACTAAGTTTAATCATGGCATGTTCGTTAACTAAAATAATAAAGACATGAAGAGTTCTTCTAACATTCTCACATGATTGTGGGTTCTATGAAATTATCGTAGAAACTACTTTATGTAAGAGAATTGGGAAAATAATTGCTGCTTGTATTACATGTTTAACCCAACTGTTATAAAGTCAGACCCTAAACTATGGTGACACAAACTTTACCAAAAATGAATATATTTAAAATGAGATAAAAAAACAACAGAAAAACTGACCACACCGCCTAAGGGTATTAATGTAGACGGAGCAATACAAAACATAAATGGGAAAGGCATCTCCCACGCGCTTCATCTTACATGTGCTTCTCCATAAAATTACTAAAACCACCTAAAGTGATTATTGTTGAGAGTGTTTGTCCCACATTGAAATGTTAAGGGACCTAGTCTGGGTTTATAAGGAATTGGGTTACTCTTCCCATTGCCTATTGGTTTTGCGATGAAACCTCAACTTCCTTCATGGCATCAGAGCTAGGTTGCCCACGTGTGAAAGCCCAACGGCCACACATGCTTCACGTCACCCAAAATGTGTTGTCCACGTGTTAGGCTTGAAAATTCGCCACACATGCGGGGGCGTGTGAGAATGTAGAGATAAAGAGTCCCACATTAGAAAGTTGAGAAACCTAGCAAGGGCTTATAAGGAGTTGGGTTACTCCCCCCATTGCCAAATGGTTTTGGGGTGGAACCTCAACTTCCTTCATGGTATCAAAGCAAGGCTTCACGTGTTGGGTCCAACGGCCACACGTGCTCCTACGTCACCCAATATGTGTGTGTCCACGTGTTAGGCTTGAAAGTTCGTCATACGTGCGGGGGCGTGTTGAGAGCGTTTGTCCCATATTGAAATGTTAAGAGACCTAGTCTGGGTTTATAAGGAATTAGGTTACTCCCCCCATTGCCAATTGGTTTTGGGGTGGAACCTCAACTTCCTTCAATTATATGGAGAAGTGATTTTTGGCTTATCCAGAATCACTCACAAACGAGTGCTTAGTAATTCTTTAAAAGTAAATAATATTGCTGAAGAAATAATTTCGTTAGCTTAGTCTGACAAGACCCGTCCCGAAATTCCTCGGAACCCGAGACGAATCCTGTGGAAATTCCGACATCTTACCGATGTCGGGCCCACCTACAAAAAAACCGAGACTTTGTGCCGAAAATTCGGCAGAGTCTCCCCTGTAAATTGAACATTCCCCAAAAATTTCAACCTGCATAAAACACATTTTAAAACACCAATTGGCAGCATGCACAAGTTAACAACATGCAATCACATAATAGGCCTCCGGCCTTCAGACAATTCAAAACCAAACCATTCATGATCTCAAACAATTATACGATCACTCCCAAAAATCATTAAACCAGATTCAATTCCAATAACCACAACAAAAATCTGATCACACATTTAGAGTCGATCGAACCTTTTAAATGCAATAAAATTCCGCGGCTGCACCTGGTGAGACCCCAGGCTGCCTACGTACCCTTGGACAAGGGATCAAGCCACACGTAGTTCTCATAATCAACAGTCACAACTCTGATAATGTACAATTATTTAAAACAAAACCAACGATACATTTCATATTTAACACAACTCCAATTCCGACAAAAATACAATGAACACATTCTCAATCTCTTTCTTTATATCAATTCAAACCCCACGACCATACCCTATCCAAGGCGTATGTACAATGAACACATTATCAAATTATTCCATTTATAACAGTTCAATCTCGCAACCATACCCTATCCAAGGCGTATGGTGCCAAACAACACTGCCCAAATCCAGGGCTTATACGTTCATACATGTACAAACTCACAAATCTCATACCAGAGTCAATACCACATACACGTATATGTAATATAATAACACCCACCTCTCACCATCATCATATACCAGGGGAAAACAATCCAACAGGGGATCGTTTGACTAGTCCACATTTAACAGCCCTCAAACGACATGTGGCTAGGGACGAGCCGTCCAACTGGGGGACTAACTCTCAGCCAGCACGTACGGACGAAGAATCAAGACCCGTACGTCTGTAAACAGTCCTACGCGCGCAGACTACCCAGTCAAGGGTCTACAGCAACATCCCGTCAAGGATGCCCCGGGTTCCGTCATATCCAGACCATATCCATCATATCCATGTATTAGTATCCAAGGGGAGGTACATGTGATGTTGCACATCATGTACTGGGGAAAACAATCCAACAGGGGATCGTCTAACTAGTCCACATTTAACAGCCCTCAAACGACATGTGGCTAGGGACGAGCCGTCCAACTGGGGGACTAACTCTCAGCCAGCACGTACGGACGAAGAATCAAGACCCGTACGTCTGTAAACAGTCCTACGCGCGCAGACTACCCTGTTAAGGGTCCTCGAACCCCTGATCAAGGGCGTTCGAGTGCCAACATATTCAAACCATATCCACAATTTTTTTTCGGCATCCAGCAATTCCAGGATTCGTGACCAAGAAAGCCAACACACCCGAAACACGGCACGTGTGTGAATAGTAACCAGGGAAGGTACGTATGATGGTGGAGTTCGTAATCCCTTATATAAATATTATAAAAATAATATTCCCTTCCTTAATTCAATTTTCCCACAATACCTATTCATAGTATAGCTAATAAATTCTCAAGCATATTCTATATCCAGGGGGGGTATCTAAGGTAGTGCTAATAGCACTCAAACTAACATCCTAATCTCACATCTCTTCTCATATAAATATATATAATTCCTAACATTCCAAAAACCTCAACCATAAAATAAAGCATCCAACAATTTCCCAATTAAAAGTAATAAATTAATATTCTAAACCCCATAAACAACTTAACTCCACAATACTCAAGACCTGTCACTAGGGCTATTATAAATCCCCCTAGGAAGGTAAAACTACCTTGGAAGACTCTCGGTCAACCAAGGGTCAAACTACCTAAACTTGGTCAAATGGGCCCACGGGGCCTATGACCTCCAAACTCCAATCCAAAAGTTCCTATGTGTCCTACAAGGCTTCGGGCACACGTCAAGCAAGTTTGGTCCAGATCGGACGGTCGAATCGCTCGCGATCGCACGATCGGACAGTTACTGAAATCTTGACCCTAGGGTTCGCATTTCCGGAGTATCCGGGACTCCGTTTTACGATCCGTCGAATCCTACACAATCCTAAGGATACCCAGGTTGACATATAATAAATTCAAGACCATCCAACGGTCCAAACCTGTCGAACCCGGATAACGCGTAATAGGCGATATCCGTTCGAGACTCATACGGTATCCAAATCGAGATCCGTAAAATCCTACGAGCTCGTGAGGACCAGGGGATCGCATTGGGACTTAATATCCCTCTGCTACAGTGTCCACGCGCCGCCACACGCGCTGGCAGCGCGTGGGTGTCCAAAGCGATATCGCATCGCCGGAAAATCTCAGAATCTCGGGCCAAGACTCCTACCCTAGGTAATACCCCTAATTTGGAGTCACTTTTGTTCTTGGACATACCCCAAAAAGTCGACGGAAGTGGCTGAAAACTGAGGTCGAAACCGGCAGATTTTTCAATTCGAAAATCGACTTGCCTACGCTAGAAATTTCTCAATTCCTATCCAACCAGCAGCTAGATCATGAAAAGTAGTCGAAATTTCATACCTCATTCGCCCGATTTGGTGGAGAATTGAGGGAGAACGAGCGATTGAAATTCTGTCAAAAACCAGCCGCGATTTTCTGCATTTTCCGGTGGCTGGAGCTGCTGGCGACGGCGGAGGAGAGCTGGGGTTCGACGGAGGGGAGGTGCCGGTCGTTTTGGGTCCGATCCCGGCCGGAGTGGAGGCCGGTGGTGGCGGTGGCGACGGTGGAACCGTCGCTGCTGTAACAGGGGAGGGGGTTCGCATGGGAGAGAGAGAGAGAAGAGAAATTCTGGTTTTAAAACCAGTTTTTCCAAAATTACAATTTTGCCCCTCCTTCCATTTTTCTCGTATCTCTCTCGTTATAACTCGGATTCGAGTCCGTTACGTGTCTACGGACTCGTTTCGACGTGGTCTACGCAATGGTATAACCGGAAGTCCCAAATTCCTTCCCGAACTTAAAATGACATTTTTGCCCCCTTTAAAAAATTAAGTAAATATTTATTATTTTCCAAAACCCTTAATTAATTCAAATCATTTTATTTTTATTGTTTATTTCAATTTATTTTCTCATCCAAATTTATTTTCTCTTAATTTAATTAATTTAATTCTTTTTCGGACCGAGATGTTACATAGTCAAATTTCCCGTTGATGATTATTGTCGATGAAAATTGATCAACAAATTAAGATACGGCAACCTATAGACACATAGAAAACGCTAACAATAGAAACCAGTGTGGTGTGTCGACCAACCTATAGACACTTTTATTTTTTATTTTTTAAACGATAATCCAATAAGAAGAATTTGGCAGTTACAAGAAAATAAACAAAAGTCTCATGGCCAAGATTTTTTTTTTTTTTTAATATTCCATGTGTCGACCAAACATACCATGTTGCAACGTTGTTGTTAACTGTTGTCTGGTTTGGTTTAGGTACGAGAGCTCTGGTTTCTTTAACCAGCCTACCCTTCCTGGTAGTGTAGGGGTTTGTGGCAATAAAAATGCATCACAATCTACTGCATTTAGTGCAGCTGCTAGAAAATTGCTAATGGATCTCCAACTTGCAACACCCAAGATCAACGGTTTCTTTGCAGCAACTAAGAATGAAGTGGTTGGTAGTGGTAGTGGAAATGAAACAGTCTATGGTGTGGCACAATGTGCTGAGACAATCAGCAAGACTGGTTGCCAAGATTGCTTGAAGGTGGCAAACGACAACCTTCAAAGCTGCCTGCTGCTTGATACGGATGGCACGGCCGTCGATGCTGGGTGCTTCTTGAGGTACTCTAGGACTTCTTTCTTCCCTGACAATCAGACTACAAACATAGCGTCCTTCTTAAAAACGGGTAAGAACAAACTTTTATCATATAGTCATTAAATTTGTTCACTAAATGATGTGTCATCGTTACATGTAAACTTTTTAGAAATATATAAGCTAGCTAGGCTTTACGTGAATCCGAATTTGGATACATGAAATATTGTTACCTACTACATCATTTAGTGAACAGATTTGATGTTCCTAACAATTCTATGCGTACTAGTAAAGTACTTTGTCTTTAATTTGGAAGACCCGAAAGCATAATGTTTTTCATATATTATCTTGCAGGAGGTAATTCAAGAAAGAAAGCCATCATTATTGGAGTAGTAGTTGGAGGTGTAGGTCTTCTTATTCTCATTGTTGGAGTTTTTCTCTATTTTAAACTTTCAAGAAAGCCCGAGGCTGCTCGTAGAGGTATTGTTCTTCCACAACCACAGCATTCGAAGTTGCATTTCCTCTTGCATATATACTATTATTCAATTAGCTCCTGCTTTAACCATGTTTACATATATATTAAACAAAAACAAAAAATGCTCGTACGTGTCTTCAATTGTTTAAACTTCAATTAGCTGCTCTAACCATGTTTACATTTATAGGTGATATATTGGGTGCAACCGAGTTGCAAGGACCAATGAATTACAAATATAAAGATTTGAAGTCGGCAACAAAAAACTTTAGTGAAGAAAACAAACTTGGAGAAGGAGGATTCGGGGATGTCTACAGGGTAAATTATATGCTAAAGAGCTCTAAAATAATTTAGTTCAGTTCAGTTCAGTTCATTATGGTCGAATATGGTGTACCCTTTTCTCACATGCATAAAGCTTTGAAAAAAAATGGGAAAGTTGCATTGTCAAGCTTTTTACTATCCATGCGCATATTTCATTTTATTGCTCAATATATAAACCCTAATGTTCATTTACAACTACATGATTGTACAGGGTACTCTAAACAATGGAAAAATAGTTGCAGTTAAAAAACTAGCAATTCTCCAATCCGACAGGGCAAAGGCGAATTTCGTAAACGAAGTGAAGCTGATAAGTAATGTTCATCACCGGAATCTCATTCGTCTTCTTGGATGTTGTAGCAAAGGACCAGAGTTACTTCTCATATATGAATACATGGCAAACAACAGCCTCGACAGATTCATATTTGGTACTTTTAGGCTTCTTTGTGCTCAGCTACCTCTAAATGCATGCATGTGCTTACATATACATTTTATTGTTTTATTTGTTCATTTAAAGATCTGTTTTTTTTCTTTTTCCTTCCATGGGAAATAGGTCCAAAAAGAGGCTCTCTCAACTGGAAACAGCTAAATGACATAATCCTGGGTACAGCTAGGGGTCTTGCCTATTTACATGAGGAGTTTCATGTATGCATCATACATAGAGATATAAAAACCAGCAATATTCTTTTGGATGATAGTTTCCAGCCAAAAATTGCAGATTTTGGGCTGGCAAGGCTTCTACCAGATGATCAGACTCATCTTAGTACCAGATTTGCTGGAACATTGTAAGTTAAAGTACTTCACTTCCCACAGGCATCAACCCCTGATGGAGATCTATATGATCATTACTCTTCTACGATATTTTACCAGATGAATCGACTATATACATGGCCGGTACACTAGGGTGACTTCACTAATTTGATCTTGTGTGACACTGACAGGGGATACACAGCACCTGAATATGCAATTCATGGCCAATTGTCAGAAAAGGTGGATACATATAGTTATGGTGTGGTTGTCCTTGAAATCATAAGTGGCCAAAAGAGCAGTGAAATCAAATCTGATGCTATGGGTGAATTTCTACTTGAAAAGGTAACTTCCAAACTGAATATATAATTCTTCTCTGAGATTTCTATTCTGCTTAATTACTTTAGAATTGTAACATGTTTTACTTTATTTTATTTCTTTTTCACATTAATGATTAGGCATGGAAACTGTATGAGAATGGCAAGCACGTGGAGCTGGTGGATCCAAATCTGGATCCAAATGAATACAAACCAGAAGATGTAAAGAAGATTATAGAAATTGCTCTGATGTGCACTCAACCATCAGCTGCTCAAAGGCCTACAATGTCTGAAGTTATAGTTCTACTTAAAAGCACTAGCTCCTTGGAGAATAGGGCTCTCAGTAGGCCTGTTTTTGTTGATTCTGATAAGAGAGTGAAGGGAGACACATCAACCTCTACTTCTTCCTCCACATCCAACGCCACCGTATCGGTTTCTCAAGTTTCAGGCCGCTAAGTGCTAATTAAACCAGTAACTCTTCTTGTACAAAAAATTTGGGAGTTTCCTTTGGATGTTTAGTTTCGAAGCAAAGATGTTTTTTTTAAGTCTACTAGGATTGTTAACAATAGTGATTTCACACTCCTTTTCCTTCGTTTGAATTCCTCTTGGTTTTCATTGTAAAGCACAAATGCTAGTTGTATGCCCCAGAGCCAAACATTTGATGTACTTTAAATCTGTAGTATTCAATAATACTGCATAACTGTTGATATTTACATGAATGGTTCATAAAATTGAAGTGGAGAAGAAACTATCTTAAGAGTTGAGAATGAGTTTGGGTGGCTTGAGTGAAAACACTTTATCCATCAACACAAGGAGATGGTGAAGGCCTCTTATTATGGTGGGATCATTTGCATCCTCTGGAGCCTTTCTGTTTCGAAATAAGTATAGATGGTGAAGGCATCTTATTACTTGGAAGCAGCTGACCTGGTAAAGGGTGCCTAGAATGATACTCGAATATCAAGCAATGTCATCAACTGAGAAATAAGCTCTGGTTGGCCACGCCATGCTGCTGCGGTAACCAGACTTCCATCAGTGACACAAAGATCTATTGGATCCGCTTCCACAAATGTCCCCCCTGACAAAACCACACCAGCCTTAAACCCTGGGTATCCAGTGCATTTCTTCCCCTGAAATATAGCCAATTAATCCAATTATGACATGCTCAAATTTACAGCTAAATTTTTTTAATTTCGGGTTTCAGACTTTCAGTCAATCGCAGGGATCCAAAAATCGCCCTAGGCGGGCGGCTAGGCGGCTAGGCGGGAGCTAGGTGGGCGCTAGGCGGCTGGGCGGGCCTCCTAGGCGGGTTGGGTCTTTTTTCGGTGCCAAACCCAGAGGATGAAGCTGCCGAAACCGAAGATATCGAAGCTTGAGTTGATGGAGAAGCGGAATGGCTGTGACTGCGGTCCGTCCTTTGAGAGGTGCACGCTTCGTGTTTGTTTCGAATATATTTAAAGAGTATAGCCGTTCGGCTATACTATTAAAATATTCGAATATATTAGTATTTAAAGAGTATAGCCGAACGGCAATACTTTTAAAATGTTCGTATGTATTTAGAAAGTACAGACGGTTTAAATATACAGTTTTGTCATATCATTTTAGGGTTTAGGGCTAAAACACCACTTTAGCCCATTGGTCTACAACTATTTCTTCAATTATTATTATTTTTTATACAAGAAATATTGGGGAATGAGAATTTAAATTCTTTCCAATACCTTCCATTCAAATATGTAAAATGTTGCTACTGGGGTGAGGGTGAGGGTGAGGGTGAGGGTGAGGGTGACCTAGCCAACAGAGGGGAGTCTGCATGGTTCGATTCCCCAAGTCTTCTCCATGTAGTCTCGGATTGTTCTGTCGTTGCTAAATCTCCCCGACCTGGCTGTGCTAAGGATGCTCATCTGAGTCCACTTATTTGGATCCACAAATGCTTTATCAATAGCAGCCTATCGTCATATAGATTCAAATCCCACACACCATAGTAAGTTATACAACACCAAACTCAAAATGCATATATATGCTTTGGGTTGGGACTGCCAAGTAAACAGAAATAATTACCTGAGCCTCTAAATAGCTCTCAAAATCATAACCAAGCAAATAGAAGTCTTTACCACCGTCCACAGTATCACATAGAGATTGAAAATAGTCTTCGCAATTGCAAGCTCCGTCCTCTGTGAGTGCAAGCTTCGTGTTTGTTTGAAATATATTTAAAGCGTATAGCCGCGCAGCTATAAGTTTAAAATATTCGAATATATTTAAAACGTATAGCCGCTCGGCTATACGTCATTTAAAAATTTAAAATTTTTGAATGTGTTTCAGAGTTGTCATGTTGAAGTTCTATGAGATGCAATGCAGGTCTCAGTTTCACATCGAAGGAGTTCAAGGATCTCTCCAAGTTATTGTTAAAGCATCATCAATCTTTGAGTTTGAAGTTCTTTCTATTCTCTCTGAGTTTGAAAGTGTACTCCATTTCTTATAGTACATATCAACTGTTGAAATGTATTGCATGATAGTTGTGTTCGAGTCTTGTTGTTTCTCTGTCTCTAGTTTTCTAATTAATATACCAAAATCATGAAAATCAAGTTTAGTATTGTTCTAAAATTTAGTCAATCTTCTACATGTTGCGTGTCTCATTTGAAAGACAAGTTTTCTACATTACAGTACATAACTTCTGACTCTTATATTATCTCACAAATGTTCATGCACCAATTGGCAAGCTTGCTCATCAACACCCACAACAGATAATACATTTAAATTTACGATCAACTACATAGATAGTGAGTTATAGAACAAATAAATCCACAGATTATTTGTATTGTCTTTTTGGTTACATGTTTAACTTCCCACACAAAATTAATTTTACTCTAGCATTTTAGTTGATGTTAAAAAGCGTAGGAAGTTAAAATTGTATGGAATCTACATTATATATGTATATCTACCACAGAAATGCTATAATGAGGGTGGGTGAGGGGTTCAATACCACTATCCAATAATATAAGGGAAATTTTGAACTTATACTTTTTTAATGATTGGATGGTTGGTTGGTTGGATTGAACCGCACTCAAAAACCCCCACTCACATCCCCGTCATTGTAGCAGCCCCCATATCTACCATATCATGCTTCGACTTTAAATTCCAAAATTTATAATCTCGATTTTGTTATATGATTTTGGATTGTTATTGAGGATTTTGCGTCCTTGTTTGTAATAGAGATGGCACCGAATCAGCACAAAATCAACAACTCCAATATCTGTGATTTAGTTTTCCTTTATTGTGATATTGTAATTCCATGTAATGATAGGTAATTCTAACCAAATAGGAATGTACTTGGAGACCAAGTACCCACCACTTGTATAAATATTCTAGTTCTATGTGAATATAAATATACTAGTTTCGTGACATGTGGCAAGCCACTTAACACCACTTAACTCTGTTAACTCTTTTTGCTTCTTTTTTTTATTTATTTTTTTGCTTTTTCTCCCTGTTCTGCCCCTTTCTCTCTTCTTTGGTTTCCCTCTCTCCCTCTCTCCTTCGTCTCCCCTCCTCTCCTTCCTTTTTTTGTTCTCTTTTCCAGATCTCCACCTTCCCATTTCATTTTTGGGTCCCTAAACAAGAAGTTATGTTACTATCAGACAACATGATTCAAAGAAGCTTCGACAACCTATTTTAGAATCCATGGATTTATATCCACACTTTTGGTGACATTTTCTTATTAAACAAACAACATCGAAGTCAAAAGTCAAGCTGTGCAACTTGTGCAACCGTGTTTAGAGTCTCTAAAATTCTCCAACATTTCACAATCAAAGACCCAAGAAAAAGAAAATCAAAATTTCCATGAAACTCATCATATATATATCTCCACCCACCATTTTTGCTCCCTTTATTTTCCAAACCTCTCTGAATAATGGACCGAGTATAGCACAATGTTGCATGAAAGTCGTTCTCCTCTAATAGACTGGACTCCTTTAATGCATGTGGGACCCACTTGTTCTATTAGAGAGGTGTCAGCACCATGTAGTGAATACAAATGGTAAAAAAAAAGCAATATATATATATATACATATATACATGGAGGCGAGACTATGTAAATATAATGCATTGCGTCATGGTGGGTGATGTTGTCTTTTAACATGTCTTGCCTCCATTGGCCGCAACATATAATATATAAGCTCACCTCCCGGTCTTCAAATATAATGTGTATGTTTGTTAATTAAGCAACTACCTTGTACCTTTAATGGTATAGGTTAAGCTACGCAGGCACTGAAGATGAAGCAAGAATATATGGGTATGGTATTGCCAATAACAATTACATCAATATGGTGGTGGAGTTGTCTGATCAGAGGCGTTGATGCAAGCCCACAGATCAATCTACTAAACAAGGGCTGCAGCCAATACAATGCCACAAACTTGCCTGACTTCTATACCAATCTCAACGCCACTTTCTCAGACCTCAAAACACAGCTCAACAAAAACAGCACCCACTTTGCCACGGCACAGCAGGCCAGGGGTTCGGATCCCGTCTACGCCATGGTGCAGTGCAGGAACTACCTCTCCGCAGCTGACTGCGCTGCTTGCTTCTCCGCCGCGGTGTCCCAAATTCGCAACTGCTCCGCTGCCAACGGTGCCCGTGCCATCTACGACGGTTGCTTCCTCAGGTACACCCTGGTCCCTGCTGTTGCCCTACTACTCTTCCATGACTTAGTTTTGTATATTTATTTGTTTTCTAAACTAAATGACAACCAGATACACCTACTTGCTGGAAACAAAACACAAATGCACTAATATCTATCAGGTCTTAGTATTTCTCATTCTAATAATTGAAGCTGTTTCAGATTCAAGTTCCCATTTACGTATTGATTAAAGTAAATAATTGCTCACCAATTAATATATGAGTGTATATATGAGTATCTTATTTGCTTAGTACCAAAAGAATATAGCTCATCACGCTAATTCGCGAATTCAGATTCATCGAATTCAGAAAGTATATAGAATTAGAAGAAGTCAAATATACTTATGTTCATTCCCACTATAAAATACTAAATATGATTAGTTTGCTTAGTACCAAAAGAAGACAGAGATATTTATTCAAAAATTCATTTTAGCATGACATACTATACAAAAATTCATATATATATATATAGCCTATTTGGAGAGAAAAACTCAAAATTAACCACTTGTCATTTTCTAATTGGTTATTAGTGTGTTAAAATTTTATAAGAATCAATTAGAAAATAACAAGTGACTAATTTTGAATTTTTCACTCCAAATAGACTCTATAAAGACTTTTGTATATTACGTCAATGAGTTTATTAGAGAAATCCTCGGGAACATATGAATGCTTTCTAGGGTTGTTGTCATGGCATCCTATCCAAAGAAAGAGGGCAGAATAAGCTTGAACTTAGTGTCAAATCCAATACAATTAGTGGGGCTATGATGGCTTGCTAGACTTCTCATTGATTTTATGGTCAACAAAATCATCATTTTTGCCAATAAGAGAGCAAAATGCCATACTAACTAGCTCTAGTGGTATTTCTCTTTCCAATGTCGAGGATATCTCGGTTTGAATCCATCTTTCCAGATTGATAAAAAATATAAAAAAATAAAAACAAGGGAAAGTGGGTAACCAAAGAAAATTCCTCTACTCATATGATTGACTCAAATCAAAATATTTATACCACAATCTACTCAAATTATATTCTCTCTATATAATCCCAAATTACAAACTATTTTAGTAATAAATAAAAATAAAACACTTCTGCAAAAGCACTAATAAGTAACAAGTAGGAGTTTTACACAGACTGTCCTCAATTAAGAAAGACTCTAAGCAAATAATTAGCAATCAAATTATAATTTATAAAAGGACGCCCAAAGCAAATAGCCACAGAGAGCAGAGAGTCCACTATAATTATGTGGGTCTACCTTATTCCAAGTTGCTGCCAGCCACATTTTTAACGTACACAACACACCTAGAACTGGATAAGATATTAGTGGGATTGGCCTAATCGGGTTTCCAGTAAACAGATATGGACCATGGTGATCGTTGACCAAAAACAAGTTTAATCACGACTTCATTAAATGAATACCAAGTTTAATCATGCCATTTTCGTTAACTAAAATAATAAAGACATGAAGAGTTCTTCTAACATTCTCACATGATCGTGGGTTCTATGAAATTATCGTAGAAACTAATTGCTGCTTGTATTACTTGTTTAACCCAACTGTTATAAAGTCAGACCCTAAACTATGGTGACACAAACTTTACCAAAAATGAATATATTTAAAGTAAAATAAAAAACAATAGAAAAACTGACCACACCGCCTAAGGGTATTAATGTAAACAAAGCAATACTAAACATAAACGGGAAAAGCATTAAATCACTAAAAACACCTAAAGTGATTATATGGATAAGTGATTTTTGGCCTATCAAGAATCACTCCCAAACGAGTACTTAGGAAACAAAACACAAATGCATGAATATTAGTTTTGTCATTAACTTTGCTTAACAAATATCTATCAGGTCTTACTATTTCTCATTCTAATAATTGCTTAACTAAATGACATTCGTGCCCTTTCTAGCTAGAATATCTATGGCTCCTCACCCCAATTGGTCGGTGTCATAATTCAGAAAGTATAGAATTAGAAGAAGTCAAATATACTTTGAACAAATTAATTGCATCCTTCCTAGGGTCGTTTTCGTGGCAGCCTAGCTTCTTTCCAAGTTGCTGCCAGCCACATTTTTTATGTACACTGTACTGTACACATACACACTATCACCACTAGAGCTAGATACTAATTAGTCACTTTTTTCTTTCTTTTTTAAACGATAATCCAAGACGAAGAATTTGGCAGTTGAAAAATAAACAAAAGTCTCATGGCCAAGAAATTTTTTGAAAAATATTCCATGTGTCGACCAAACATAGCATGTTGCTAAAGTTAGTCACATTGTTGTTAACTGTTGTCTGTTTGGTTTAGGTACGAGAGCGCTGAGTTCTTTGACCAGACTACCCTTCCTGGTAATGTAGGGCTTTGTAGCAATAAAACTACATCACAAGCTACCGCATTTAGTGCAGCTGCTGGAAAATTGCTAGTGGATCTCCAACTTGCAACACCAAAGATCAACGGTTTCTTTGCAGCAACTAAGAATGAAGTTGTTAGTAGTGGTAGTGGAAATGAAACAGTCTATGGTGTGGCACAATGTGCCGAGACAATCAGCAAGACTGGTTGCCAAGATTGCTTGAATGTGGCATATGCCAACCTTCAAAGCTGCCTGCCTGATACAGATGGCAGGGCCGTTGATGCCGGGTGTTTCTTGAGGTACTCTACTACTTCTTTCTTCCCTGACAACCAGACTACGAAGATAGCGTCCTTCTTAAAAACCGGTAAGAATAAACTTTTATCATATATATAGTCATTAAATTTGTTCACTAAATGATGTGTCATCGTTACATATAAACTTTTTAGAAATATAAAAGCTACTTAGGCTTTACGAGAATCTGAATTTGGATACATGAAATTTTGTTACCAACTACATCATTTGGTGAACATATTTGATGTTCCTAACAATTCTATGCGTACTAGTAAAGTACTTTTGTCTTTAATTTGGAAGTACCTGAAAGCATAATGTTTTTCATATATTATCTTGCAGGAGGCAATTCAAGAAAGAAAGCCATCATTATTGGAGTAGTAGTTGGAGGTGCAGGTCTTCTTATTCTCATTGTTGGAGTTTTTCTCTATTTTAAACTTTCAAGAAAGCCCGAGGCTGCTCGTAGAGGTATTGTTCTTCCACAACCACAGAATTCGAAGTTGCATTTCCTCTTGCATATATACTATTATTCAATTAGCTCCTGCTCTAACCATGTTTACATATATATAAACATTAAAAAATTGCTCGTACGTGTCTTCAGTTGTTTAAATTTACTCATTTTTAGGTGATATATTGGGTGCAACCGAGTTGCAAGGACCAATGAATTACAAATACAAAGATTTGAAGTCGGCAACAAAAAACTTCAGTGAAGAAAACAAACTTGGAGAAGGAGGATTTGGGGACGTCTACAAGGTAAATTATATGCTAAAAAGCTCTAAAATAATTTAGTTCAGTTCAGTACGGTCAAATATGGTGTACTCTTTTCTGCCATGCATAAAGTTTTGTAAAATGGGAAAGTTGCATTGTCAAGCTTTTGATTATCCATGGGCATATTTCATTTTATTGCTCAATATATAATCCCTAATGTTCATTTACAACAACATGATTGGACAGGGTACTCTAAACAATGGAAAAATAGTTGCAGTTAAAAAACTAGCAATTCTCCAATCCGACAGGGCAAAGGCGAATTTCGTAAACGAAGTGAAGCTGATAAGTAACGTTCATCACCGGAATCTCATTCGTCTTCTTGGATGTTGTAGCAAAGGACCAGAGTTACTTCTCATATATGAATACATGGCAAACAACAGCCTCGACAGATTCATATTTGGTACTTTTAGGCTTCGTTTTGCTCAGCTACCTCTAATTGCATGCTTACATATACATTTTATTGTTTTATTTGTTCATTTAAAGATCTGATTTTTTTCTTCTTCTTCCATGGGAAATAGGTCCAAAAAGAGGCTCTCTCAACTGGAAACAGCTAAATAACATAATCCTGGGTACAGCTCGGGGTCTTGCCTATTTACATGAGGAGTTTCATGTATGCATCATACATAGAGATATAAAAACCAGCAATATTCTTTTGGATGATAGTTTCCAGCCAAAAATTGCAGATTTTGGGCTGGCAAGGCTTCTACCAGATGATCAGACTCATCTTAGTACCAGATTTGCTGGAACATTGTAAGTTAAAGTACTTCACTTCCCACAGGCATCAATCCCTGATGGAGATCTATATGATCGTTACTCTTCTATGATATTTTACCAGATGAATCTACTATATACATGGCCGGTACAGTAGGGTGACTCCACTAATTTGATCTTGTGTGACACTGACAGGGGATACACAGCACCTGAATATGCAATTCATGGCCAATTGTCAGAAAAGGTGGATACATATAGTTATGGTGTGGTTGTCCTTGAAATCATAAGTGGCCAAAAGAGCAGTGAAATCAAATCTGATGCTATGGGTGAATTTCTACTTGAAAAGGTAACTTCCAAACTGAATATATAATTCTTCCCTGAGATTTCTTTCTGCTTAATTACTTTAGAATTGTAACATGTTTTATTTTATTTTATTTCTTTTTCACATTAATGATTAGGCATGGAAACTGTATGAGAATGGCAAGCACGTGGAGCTGGTGGATCCAAATCTGGATCCAAATGAATACGAACCAGAAGATGTAAAGAAGATTATAGAAATTGCTCTGATGTGCATTCAACCATCAGCTGCTCAAAGGCCTACAATGTCTGAAGTTATAGTTCTACTTAAAAGCACTAGCTCCTTGGAGAATAGGGCGCTCACTAGGCCTGTTTTTGTTGATTCTGATAAGAGAGTGAAGGGAGACACATCAACCTCCACTGCTTCCTCCACATCCAACGCCACCGTATCGGTTTCTCAAGTTTCAGGCCGCTAAGTGCTAATTAAACCAGTAACTCTTGTACACAAAATTTGGGAGTTTTCCTTTGGATGTTTAGTTTCAAAGCAAAGATGTTTTTTTTTCTGTCTACTAGGATTGTTAACAACAGTGATTTCACAATCCTTTCTCTTCGTTTGAATTCCTCTTGGTTTTTCATGTAAAGCACAAATGCTAGTTTTCCTTTGGAGCCAAACATTTGATGTACTTTAAATCTTTAGTATTCAATAATACTGCATAACTGTTAATATTTACATGAATGGTTCATAAAATTGAAGTGGAGAAGAAACTATCTTAAGAGTTGAGAATGAGTTTGGGTGGCTTGAGTGAAAACACTTTATCCATCAACACAAGGAGATGGTGAAGGCATCTTATTATGGTGGGATCATTTGCATCCTCCGGAGCCTTTCTTTTTCGAAATAAGTATAGATTTTAATCATTAAACTAGGAATGTAAACGCTAGATCTGAAAGCAGATTCAAGGATTTCCATAAAAATCATAATCAACATTACGTAGTTACAAACATACAAGTTCCATCGACAATACATATACAGCAGAATAAGAGCATCACCTTAACATATGCTCTTCTTCTTTTATTGAATTACATATATTAATTGGAAGCAGCTGACCTGGTAAAGGGTGCCTAGAATGATACTCGAATATCAAGCAATGTCATCAACTGAGAAATAAGCTCTGGTTGGCCATGCCACGCTGCTGCGGTAACCAGATTTCCATCAGTGACACAAAGATCTATTGGATCCGCTTCCACAAACGTTCCCCCTGCCGAAACCACACGAGCCTTAAACCCTGGGTATCCAGTGCATTTCTTCCCCTGAAATATTGCCAATTAATCCAATTATGACATGCTCAAATTTACAGCTAAATTTTTTTAATTTCGGGTTTCAGACTTTCAGTCAATCGCAGGGTTCCAAAAATCGGCCTAGGTGGGTGACTAGGCGGCTAGGCGGCTAGGCCGGAGCTAGGCGGGCGCTAGGCGGCTAGGCGGCTGTGCGGGCCTACTAGGCGGGTTGGGTCTATTTTCGGGGCCGAACCCAGAGGATGAAGCTGCCGAAACCGAAGAAATCGAAGCTTGAGTTGATGGAGAAGCGGAATGGCTGTGACTGCGATCCGTCCTCAGCGAGGTGCAAGCTTCGTGTTCGTTTCGAATATATTTAAACTTAAAATATTCAAATATATTAGTATTTAAAGGGTATAGCCGAACGGCTATACGTTTAAAATGTTATGTATTTAAAAACAGCCCCGCGGCTATACGGTTTAAATATACAATTTTGTCATATCATTTTAGGTTTTAAGGCTAAAACAGCAATTTAGCCCATTGGTCTACAACTATTTCTTCAATTATTATTATTATTTTTTCTACAAGCAATATTGGGGAATGAGAATTTAAATTCTTTCCAATACCTTACATTCAAATCTGTAAAATGTTACTACTGGGGTGTGGATGAGGGTGAGGGTGAGGGTGAGCTAGCCATCATAAGGGAGTCTGCATGGTTCAATTCCCCAAGTCTTCTCCGCGTAGTCTCAGATTGTTCTGTCGCTACTAAATCTTCCCGACCCGATTGTGCTAAGGATGCTCATATGAGTCCCACTTATTTGGATCCGCAAATGCTTTATCAGCAGCAGCCTATAGTCATATAGATTCAAATCCCACGCACCACAGTAAGTTATACAACACCAAACTCAAAATGCATATATATGCTTTGGGTTGGGACTGCGAAGTAAACAAAAATAATTACCTAAGCCTCTAAATAGCTTTCAAAATCGGAACCAAGCAAATAGAAGTCTTTACCACCGTCCACAGTATCACATAGAGATTGAAAATAGTCTTTGCGATTGCAAGCTCCGTCCTTTGCAAGTGCAAGCTTCGTGTTTGTTTGAAATATATTTAAAGCGTATAGCCGCGCGGCTATAAGTTTACAATATTCGAATATATTTAAAAAGTATAGCCGCTCGGCTATACGTCATTTAAAAATTTTAAAATTTTGAATGTGGTTCAGTGAGTTGTCATGTTGAAGTTCTATGAGATGCAATGCAGGTCTTAGTTTCACATCAAAGGAGTTCAAAGATCTCTCCAAGTTATTGTTAAAGCATCATCAATCTTTGAGTTTGAAGTTCTTTCTATTCTCTCCAAGTTTGAAAGTGTACTCCATTTCTTGTAGTACCTATCAACTGTTGAAATGTATTGCATGTTAGTTGTGTTTGAGTCTTGTTGTTTCTTTGTCTCTAGTTGTCTAATTAATATACCAAAATCACAAAAATCAAGTTTAGTATTGTTCTTAAATTTAGTCAATCTGCTACATGTTGCGTGTCTCATTTGATAGACAAGTTTTCTGCATTACAGTACATAACTTCTGACTCTTATATTGGATGGTTGGATTGAATCCCTCACTCAAAACCCCACACTCACATCCCTCTCATTGTAGCAGCTCCCATATCTACCATATCATGCTTGGACTTTAAATTCCAAAATTTATAATCTCGATTTTGTTATATGATTTTGCATTGTTATTGAGAATTTTGCGTCCTTGTTTATAATAGAGATGGCACCGAATTAGCACAAAACCAGAAACTCCAATCTCTGTGATTTAGTTTTCCTTTATTGTGATATTGTAATCCCATGTAATTATAGGTAATTCTAACCAATCACTGTCATTTAGTTTCGAAATAAGAATAGATTTTAATCATTAAACTAGGAATGTAAACGCTAGATCTGAAAGCAGATTCAAGGATTTACATAAAATTCATAATCAACATTACGTAGTTACAAACATGCAAGTTCCAACCACAATTGGTACATATACAGCAGAATCAGAGCATCATTGTTCCCTCATAGATACATACATCACCTTAACATATGCTATTCTTCTTTTATTGAATTACACAGAGTTTCTTTCTCTTTTATTCTCTTATTCGTTTATGTCATTACATATATTACTTGGAAGAAGCTGACCTGGTAAAGGGTGCCTAGAATGATACTCGAATATCAAGCAATGTCATCAACTGAGAAATAAGCTCTGGTTGGCCACGCCACGCTGCTGCGGTAACCAGATTTCCATCAGTGACACAAAGATCTATTGGATCCGCTTCCACAAAGGTCCCCCCTGACAAAACCACACGAGCCTTAATCCCAGGGTACATTTCTTCCCCTGAAATATACCCAATTAATCCAATTATGACATGCTCAAATTTACAGCTAAATTTTTTCAATTTCGGGTTTCAGACTTTCAGTCAATCGCAGCATTCCAAAAATGGGCCTAGGCGATTGGCTAGGCGGCTAGGCGGGAACTAGGCGGCTGGGCGGGCCTCTTAGGCTGGCTGGGTCTTTTTTGGGTGCCCAACCCGGAGGACGAAGCAGCCGAAACCGAAGAAATCAAAGCTTGAGTTGATGGGAAGCGAAATGGCTGTGACTGGGATTTCCTCTGCGAGGTGCAAGCTTCGTGTTCTTTTTGAATATATTTGAAGAGTATAGCCGCGCGGCGGTAAGCTTAAAATATTCGAATATATCGTTTAAAATATCGACTTCCTCGAACGTCCCCCCCTGACGAAACCACACGAGCCTTAATCCCTGGGTATCCAGTACATTTCTTCCCCTGAAATATAGCCAATTAAACTAATTATGACATGCTAAAAAGTGTCTAATCAGAAAATAAGTACATTAACCACCTCCGTCTTCCCAGTAGTTATTTACGATTGAGAGGTTAATAGGTCACAACAGATCAGGTTCCAGCCATGTTGCTCCAGACAAAACCACATTAAGCTTCACCGCTTACCGCTGGATACGCATTACATTTCTTTCCCTAAAATTTAGCCAGTTAACAACAATTAGGACGGGATTAAAAAAAGTTCATAATGTGAAAATAAGTAAATCAACCCTCAATCAGAAGAATCAGCAAAAGGCAAATAGATTACAACTTGAAGGTGGTTTCTTTTTTACCTTGTCATTAAATACTCACTCAGTAAATCAACCCTCTTACAAAATTGATGATACTCCCAACTTTTCCTAACACCTTCTGAAAAACTGAAACAGCCTAGCTCAGCCAAGCCTTTTGGTTTTCCTTACTAGGTAATTTCTTGTTTTACCCCATTCTTAAACCATTCCATGAGGGGCACAATGATCTATTCGATCCGCTTCCACAAACATCCCCCTGAAAAATCCACAACGATCTATTGGGTATCAGACTTTCATGCTCAAATTAATCCAATTAATCCCCTGAAATATAGCCAATTAATCCAATTATGACATGCTCAAATTTGCAGCTAAAGTTTTTCAATTTCGGGTTTTAAACTTTCAGTCAATCGCAGCGTTCCAAAAATGGGCCTAGGCGGGTGGCTAGGAGGCTAGGCTGGCCCTAGGCGGCTGGGATTGAACTAGGCGGGCGCTAGGCGGCTAGGCCGGAGCTAGGCGGCTGGGCGTGTAACACCCCGACCCTAAATTATTTAGCCACCAAATTATTTAATTTATTTAAATATGAATTTTCAATTTTGCCCTCGGGGTAGGGGCAAAATGGTCATTTTTAATCCGGAAGGATTTTGGGGCAGTGGATAGTATTTTTATGTAGGTTGTACTGAGACGAGTCTGTAGACACGCGGTGAGCTCGATTTGGAGTTGTAACGAAAAAGTTATGGTTAAAATACCCCCAGTGGCAAAATCGTAAATAAATTGAAAGGAATTTTAATAAAATCTCAGAATTTCTCTCTCTCTCTCTCCCTCCCTCTGGTTTTCACGACAACAGCCCCCCCCCTTTTATTTTTGGAAAACAGCCGGTGGCTTCCAAGAGCCACCGCCGTCGCCACAAGTCGTCTCCGGCCACGGGGCCGGACTCAAAAGAACCGGGCCGCCTTCCTCTCCCCATCCCGACCAGTCTCAGCCGCTGGAACCGCCGGTGATGGCCGGAAATTGCAGAAATCCGAGCTGTTTTGGGCAGATTTTTAGCGAACTTTGGGGAGCTCGTTCTCCCACTTCCGGCCACCGTTTTGGTCGAACCAGGTATGGATCTTGAACCTCTCAAGCTGTTCTTGCTGCTAGTGGTGTTAGTTTTAAGAAATTTCTGCGTTTTGAAACTGAAATAAGCGATAGAAAATCTGCCGGTTTCGGCCTCCGATTCCGTCCACTTCCGGTCACTTTTTGGGGTATGTCCAAGAACAAAAGTGACTCCAAATTAGGGTTATTACCTAGGGTAGGAATCTTGGCTCAAGATTCTGAGATTTTCCAGCGATGCGATATCGCTTTGGACACCCACGCGCTGCCAGCGCGTGTGTCGGCGCGTGGCCACTGTAGCAGAGGGGTATTAAGTCCCAATGCGATCCTCTGGTCCTCACGAGCGTGTAGGATTTTACGGATCTCAATTTGGATACCGTATGAGTCTCGAACGGATATCGCCTATTACGCGTTATCCGGGTTCGACAGGTTTGGACCGTTGGATGGTCTTGAATTTATTATATGTTAACCTGGGTATCCTTAGGATTGTGTAGGATTCGACGGATCGTAAAACGGAGTCCCGGATACTCCGGAAATGCCAACCCTAGGGTCAGGATTTCAGTAACTGTCCGATCGTGCGATCGCGAGCGATCCGACCGTCCGATCTGGACCAAACTTGCAGGACGTGTGTCCGAAGCCTTGTAGGACACATAGGAACTTTTGGATCGGAGTTTGGAGGTCGTGGGCCCCGTGGGCTCATTTGACCAAGTTTGGGTAGTTTTGACCCTTGGTTGACCGAGAGTCTTCCGAGGTAGTTTTACCTTCCTAGGAGGATTATAATAGCCCTAGTGACAGGTCTTGAGTGTTGTGGAGTTAAGTTGTTTATGTGGTTTAGAATATTATTTTATTACTTTTAATTGGGAAATTGTTGGATGCTTTATTTTATGGTTGAGGTTTTTGGAATGTTAGGAATTATATATATATATATTTATATGAGAAGAGATGTGAATTAGGAAGTTAGTTTGAGTGCTATTAGCACTACTTTAGATACTTCCCCGGTTATGGGTTTAATGTTAGAAAGGTTTTTTGGTCTCTACTGTGAATGTCACACGTGTCGTTGGAGTTTTCCGGCGTGTGACGGACCCCATACGTGGCTGTGGATGTTCCGGCGTATGGGGTGGATTATTATGTGATTGTTAGGTCACACGTGTCTGGAGTTTCCGGCGTGTGGCGGTCCCCATACGTGGCGTTGGATGTTCCGGCGTATGGGTTTATTATGTGATTGTTAGGTCACACGTGTCTGGAGTTTCCGGCGTGTGGCGGTCCCCATACGTGGCGTTGGATGTTCCGGCGTATGGGGGTATTATGTGTTATGGTTTGGATATACGATTCACACACGTGCCGGGTTTTGGGCGTGTGAGTTTTATTGGTCATGGATCCTGGAATTGTGGGATGCCGGAAAAATTGTGATATGGTCTGGATATGACGGAACCCGGGGCATACCTTAACGGGGTGTCGCTGTAGACCCTTGATTGGGTAGTCTGCGCGCGTAGGACGGTTCTAGGCGTACGGTTCTTGAGGATTCGTCCGTACGTGCTAGGTTAGAGTGTCAGTCCCCCAGTTGGACGACTCATCCCTAGCCACATGGATATTTGAGGCCGGATAAGTGTGAGCTAGTCAACAATCCCCTGTTGGATTGTTCCCCCAGTACATAATGTGCATCAGCATATGTACCTCCCCTTGGATACTGATATATGAAAATTGTGATATGGTCTGGATATGACGGAACCCGGGGCATACCTTAACGGGGTGTCGCTGTAGACCCTTGATTGGGTAGTCTGCGCGCGTAGGACGGTTCTAGGCGTACGGTTCTTGAGGATTCGTCCGTACGTGCTAGGTTAGAGTGTCAGTCCCCCAGTTGGACGACTCATCCCTAGCCACATGGATATTTGAGGCCGGATAAGTGTGAGCTAGTCAACAATCCCCTGTTGGATTGTTTCCCCCAGTACATAATGTGCATCAGCATATGTACCTCCCCTTGGATACTGATATATAAAAATTGTGAATATGATTCTGGTTTGAGATTCATGAATTTGTATTTTGTGAGTGCTCTGTACATGTATGAATGTTTAAGCCATGGATTGGGAAATGTTGTTTGGCAACATACGCCTTGGATAGGGTATGGTTGCAGGGTTGAACTGGTATAAAGAAAGATGTTTGAGAATATGTTCTTTTAGTTTTGTCGGAATCAGGGTTATGACCATTGATGTGAGAACTACGTGTGGCTTGATCCCTTGTCCAAGGGTACGTAGGCAGCCTGGGGTCTCACCAGGTGCAGCCGCGGATTATTATTGTGTTTAAAAGGTTTGATCGATTCTGAGCATGTGAATGGGTTTTGATGCGATTTTGGATTTGAATTCGGTTTAATGATTGTTATGAGTATTCGTATAACTGTTTGAGATCATTAATCGTATGGTTTATGTATAGTGCGACTTAAGAGCTTGTTGGTAGTTTGGTATTGGAATATTTGAAGGCCGGAGGCCAATTAGATGAATTGCATGAGATATTATTGTGCGTGCTGCCTGTTGGGATTTTAAAATGTGAATGTTGTGCAGGTAGGAATTTGGGGAACGTTCAATTTACAGGGGAGACTCTGCCGAAATTTCGGTAGAAAGTCTCGTGCCCTTAATTCTCCTTGGGAAAGGAGGATATAGTTTCAGTGAGTGGGCCTGACATCGGGATGATGTCGAAAAATTCTCACAGAATTCGTCTCGGGTTCCAAGGAATTCGGGGCGGGTCCTGTCAGGGCGGGCTGGGTCTTTTTTGGGTGCCCAACCCGGAGGACGAAGCAGCCGAAACCGAAGAAATCGAAGCTTGAGTTGATGGAGAAGCGAAGTGGCTGTGACTGCGATATTTCCTCTGCTCTGCGAGGTGCAAGCTTCGTGTTCGTTTTGAATGCATTTAAAGGGTATAGCCGGACGGCTATACTCTAAAAATATTCGAATATATTAGTATTTGGCTATATGTTTAAAATATTCGAATGTATTTAGAACGTACAGCTGATCGGCCATACTCCTTAAATATACAATTTTGTCATATCATTTTAGGGTTTAGTGCTAAAATACCACTTTAGCCCATTGGTCTACAGTTATTTCACTACTACAAAAAACGAAACAGACGACGGTAATCCACCGTCGTGTATCATGGTTTACAACCGACGAGAAATCGACCGCCGTCTTTTCATACAAGAAATAACGACGGAAAATAACCGACGTAGTTAATATAGTACACGTCAGTAAAATACTAAAACCGACGTAGATTTCATACATAAAACCTAAAAAAGAAACCTTTCGACTATAATAGACGACGGTTTTAGTAAAACACTGACGTTGAAATAATGTTAAATGTCAAAAACAACTACAAAACCGACGTAAATATGTTTATCGACGTCTCTAAATACACAAAAACCGACGTGTAAAACTTAGAAAACGTCTTGGTTAGTAAATACTACGTTCACTAAATGAAAAAACTGACGTCTTAAACATATAACATGGCGTATATTTACATAAACAGACGTAAAAACAACAATAACCACGACCATTTATATCACAACAGACGTTAAAAATGATTTTGACGGCTTGAACACAAAAAAAAACGACGTGGTTAATATAGAACACGTCACAAAAGAACTAAAACCGACGTCGATTTGGTACATAAACGCATAAAAAAGAGACCTTTAGACTATAATAGACGACGGTTTTATTAAAACACAGACGTTTAAATAATTTTAAATGTCAAAAACAACTATAAAACTGACGTAAATAGTTTTATCAACATCTCTAAATTAAATAAAACCGACGTGTCAAATTTACAAACCGCCGTGGTTAATAAATACTACGTTCACTAAATGAAAAAACTGACGTCTTAAACATATAACATGGCATATATTTACTTGAACAGACGTAAAAACATAAATAACCACGAACATTTATATCACCACAGACGTTTAAAATGATTTTGACGGCTTTAACACAAAAAAAACGACGTGGTTAATATAGTACACGTCACAAAAGAACAAAAACCGACGTCGATTTGGTACATAAACGCATAAAAAAGAGAAGTTTCGACTATAATAGACGACGGTTGTATTAAAACACAGACGTTTAAATAATTTTAAATGTCAAAAGCAACTATAAATCCGACGTAAATAGTTTTATCAACGTCTCTAAATTAAACAAAACCGACGTGTCAAACTTAGAAACCGCCGTGGTTAATAAATACTACGTTCACTGATTGAATAAACTGACGTCTTAACGATATAACATGGCATATATTTACTTGAACAGACGTAAAAACAACAATAACCACGACTATTTATATCACCACAGACGTTGAAAATTATTTTGACGGCTTGAACACAAAAAAAAACGACGTGGTTAATATAGTACACGTCACAAAAGAACTAAAACCGACGTCGATTTGGTACATAAACGCATAAAAAAGAGACCTTTCGACTATAATAGACGACGGTTTTATTAAAAAACAGACGTTTAAATAATTTTAAATGTCAAAAACAACTATAAAACCGACGTAAATGGTTTTACCTACGTCTCGAAATAAAACAAAACCGACGTATAAAACTTAGAAACCGCCGTGGTTAATAAATACTACGTTCACTGAATGAAAAACTGACGTCTTAAACATATAACATGGCATATATTTACTTGAACAGACGTAAAAACAACAATAACCACGACCATTTATATCACCACAGACGTTGAAAATTATTTTGACGGCTTGAACACAAAAAAACGACGTGGTTAATATAGTACACGTCAGTAAAAAACTAAAACCGACGTCGATTTGGTACATAATCGCATAAAAAAGAGACCTTTCGACTATAATAGACGACGGTTGAAATGAATTATAATGATATACAGAGCTATGAATTAATGTCATACAAAGCTTGCAGAATGAAAATGTGATCGGAATTAAAATGATATACAGAGCTATGAATTAATGTCATACAATTAACTGCATAACTAATGTCAAACATTACAACAATCAATCAATCCATATATCTTCACACCCATCTCTAATGTTCTCACTCCCAAACTCACCCACTAGGTCATCAAATGTGTCAACATTTGGTATCCCTCTAGAAAATGGCTCACACTCAATTCTAATATCACCTAGCACATCATCACCAATAACATCATTATATTCTCTATTAGGCATTGATAACACTACCGACCAACCACGATGCATTGGGTCGTCAACATAAAATACTTGTTTGACTTGAGAAGCCATAACAAATTGGTCATTCCTATGTCCAATTTTACTCAGATCTACAAGGGTAAATCCAAGTTCGTCGACTACAAGGCCCGAAGTGTTATCTATCCAATCACACCTCAAGACTGGGATTCTAAACTTTTGGTAGTCAAGATCCCAAATTTCTTGAATAACCCCATAAAAACCCATATTGGAGACAATAGGGTTTTTATCCTTGGCACTAGCAACTTGCATAGTATGTGCAAGTAAATAAACTCCACTATTTTGGACAGTTCGCACATCATCCTGTGCCTTAGTGCTAAATTTGACACCATTAATAAGATAGCTCCTATATGATGGCACTACCATGCTTGGACCAGCTGCTAACCATCTCAAATTTTCTGATATGCCATTATAATCTTCCCCATTAAATTCACTTTGAACCTACAAATTAAACATATATATTAATTCAATCTAACATATATATAGAAAGAAAGAAAATTAAAATAATAAATTGAATATGTCATTCAATAACATATATACCTTAACACGTAGCCATTGAATGAAAGTGCTATTGTGCTTATCTTGTAGCCACTTTGTTCTCTTTCTAAATTTCGGATAAGTGGTCTTGATGTGGATCATATGTTCCCTACAATTGACACGAAAAAAACACGCATTACGGTCCCTTATATATAAGATAAATATAAGGAGTAATAATATTTAACATGGCTACATATATATGAAAAATTAAACTCATACGTACTCGATATAAGGTAGGACTTCCTCCGTATTCTCCAAGACATATAGATGTGCCTGGTTCAACAAGTCCATATCAACTAAGCCCACTGTGCAACCTGATAATGGCTTTGAAACTCCCATATTCTGGCTTGAAGGCACTCCAACTGTACTAACATCAGATAAATGCTCGGTACAAAACTCTACAGCTTCTTCAGCTATATACCGCTCAGCAATGCAACCTTCGGGACGAGTACGATTCTGAACATACCCCTTTAGCACTTTCATATATCTTTCAAACGGATACATCCATCTAAAATATACTGGCCCACATAGACGAACTTCTCTGACAAGATGTACTACTAGATGAACCATGATATCAAAGAATGAAGGGGGAAAGTACTTCTCAAGCAAACATAAAGTAACTACTACATCTTCTTCCAACTTATCTAGCTTGGAAACATCTACCGTCTTTGCACATAAAGCATTGAAGAAGAAGCACAATCGAGTTATTGCATACCATGCAGGCTTCTCCAAAACAGAACGAATTGCCACAGGGAGCAATTGTTGCATCAAGGTATGACAATCATGAGATTTAAGGCCAAGAAGTCTTGAATCTTTTAAAGATACAAAATTTTTTATATTTGAAGAATAACCTTCAGGAACCTTCATACCATAAAAAGAATTGCAAACCGCTCTCTTCTCTGCTCTTGACAAATTCCAAGGCCCTGGAGGCAAGCGAGTACGTCTTTCTCCATACTCGGGTTGCAAATCAATTTTTACCCCCATGTTCAATAAGTCTAACCGAGCAGCAATCCCATCTTTATTTTTTCCAGGGATCTCTAGCAATGTACCAATGATACTATCGCAAACATTCTTCTCAATGTGCATAACATCTAAGGCATGCCTCACAGGGAGGTATTTCCAATACTCGAGATCAAAGAATTTTGATTTCTTCTTCCAACAAACTCTATCACCATCATTCTCACCAACACTTCCCCCAATTTTCGAGCCCCATATGTAATTAATATCTTCAACCATATGCAGCACTTCTTCTCCTGTTAATGGCTCAGGGGGCATGCCATATTCAGGTTTCCCATTAAAAGCTGCACGTTGCCTCCTATATGGATGATTGATTGGTAACCACTTTCTATGCCCAATGTAACAAATTTTGTGGCCATTTTTCAACCTGTGACTAGGTGTATCATCGCCGCATATTGGACAAGCTTTATATCCTTTAACAACACAACCAGATAAGTTTCCATAAGCGGGAAAATCATTAATTGTCCACAGTAATGCAGCTCTGAGTGTAAAGTATTCTCCTATGTGGGCATCATACACTCCTCTAATCCCATCCCACAGAGATTTCAAATCATCAATCAAAGGCTCTAAGTAGACGTCTATATCATTTCCGGGCTGTTTAGGACCGGAAATCAGTATAGTCAACATCATGAACTTCCGCTTCATGCATAGCCATGGTGGGAGATTATATGTAACTAACATAACTGGCCAACAACTGTATCTGCTACTTAAAGAACTGTGGGGATTGAATCCATCAGATGAGAGAGCCAATCTCAAGTTTCTTGGCTCATTACCAAAGTCGGGCCATTTTTCATCAACAAGTTTCCAAGACGGGGAATCCGCTGGATGAGACATATAACCGTCAACTGATTTTCTTGCAGCATGCCAAGTCAAACTCTTAGCTGTCTTATGTGATTGAAACATCCTTTTAAACCTTGGAATTGGAGGAAAATACCACACCACCTTCGCTGCCACACCCTCTTTCAAGAACCCATCCTTGGTTTCCTTCCACCTTGAGATACCACAAGTAGGACAATTAGTTGCATTCTCATACTCCTTCCGATACAAAATGCAGTCATTGGAACATGCGTGGATTTTCTCATAACTCATCCCTAAAGCAGACAAAGTCTTTTTTGCCTCGTACATAAAGGAAGGTAGTGTATTTCCTTCTGGAAGAAATTCTCCTTGAAGTATCAATAATTCTGTAAAGCAAACATCACTCATCCCATGTTTTGCTTTCAAATTATATAACTTCACCAAAGCCGACAACTTCGTGTACTTACTGCAACCAGGGTACAAGGGTTCATCGCCATCCCCAATCACACTGGCAAACTCATAAGGATCAGATCCAATATTGGCAAAATCATTATCATCCATCCCTAATTCTTCAGAAACATAACTAAACCTACTTTGCTCATCTTCTTCCACATTTCTACTAGCATTGGTAGTCCATTCCCAAGGTTCTCCGTGCCATCTCCAAATCTTATAGCTTTGGTCAATTCCATTAAAGTATAAGTGTTCCCTTATAATTCCAACCCCAAACAATCGAATATTCCCACATTTAACACATGGACAACGAATCTCAGTTGTATTTCCAATATTTTGTAACGCAAAATTCAAAAATCCTTCCACCCCTAACTCATATGCCTTCGATCTTCTATTCGCATGCATCCATGACTTATCCATCTTACACTCTATCAAATTCATATAAATATATATATATTAAAGTGGAAAGACCAGCAATGAAACACTACCTCATTCAAATAGCAGAGAACAAAATGAAAATTAAATATAAAACATGGAAAAGACGACGGTTTATAAAAATAATCGTCGTTTAATATACATTCCGACGACGGCATCTATAGTCACCGTCGTCATTAAGATACCCAGACCCAGAAATTTGAACGGTGTTCTGGTAGCCTAAAGACGACGTTTAATGGAGAAACAGTCGTCTTTAGGCTACCAGTTGCGGCTTAAAACGTAGACGACGGGAGTAAATGAACAACCGACGTATAATAAACATTTGGACGACGGTTTGATCCTTCAACCGTCGTTGTAGTTAAAAAAAAAACAGCTTAAATCTCCCATCCCCATTCCTTTTCCAAGAACCCATGGCCAAACAAACATAAAAGAACCCAAACAGAGAGCAATTATTACAAGATTGCAAACACCAAAACCCTAATATAGCTACCAACGAAAACATTTATGGATTTAAGAAGAGATTAGGGTTGTACTTACATGGATATTGAGAGAGAGCTGCGAGAATATAACAACTGCTTCAGAGAGAGCTTGGAGAATCTACGTACCCAATGCTTTGAGAGAGAGCTTGGAGAATCTACGTACCCAATGAGAGATCTTGAAAAATCTACGTACCAAATGCTTTGAGAGAGATCTTGGAGAATCTACGTACCCAATGCTTTGAGAGAGAGCTGAGAGAATATAACAAAAGCTTGAGACAGAGCTGAGAGAATTAGGATTAAAGGGACTAGAGTTGTACTTACATGGATATTGAGAGAGAGCTTGGAGAACGAAAACTTTCAGACAAATTTATGTTGAAGAGAGAGAATGAACTATTTGAGGGTTAAAGGGAAATTCTGAAAATTTTAAGTCGCGGTCAAAAATTTTTAAGTACCGCGTTTTTCAACCACGACGGTCAACACTTATAATGATGTCTAATAATTACTTACAACGGCGGGTATAATACATTTACGACGTTGTAAACACTAAAGACGTCGCTATTTTATAACTGACGTCGTCAACCGAATTCAATTAGTCTTTGTTAATGTAGTTGACCAAAAACAGCGGGAGAAAACCGGCGTCGTTTCAAAAAACCCTAAACCCTAAACCCTAAACCCTAAATTGTAAAATAATTTTTAAAAAATACACAAGTACGAGAAAAATGAACCGAAAATTGCTATGGATTCCTTACAACATTGCCTTCTACAATAGTAGGCTAAAATATGGATTTCATAATTTTGAATTTATGGGCACCAATGGATCACATAAACCTTAGGGTTATGTTATGTAAAGTATAAGGAGTACAATGCTTTGTCTCTAAATTTGTTTGAATTTTGTTATCATTTGAACTTTGAAAACTAAAATTACATTTTTCAGGCCTTAACGGGCAAGATATTGTCTCAATCAGTGCATAGAATTTGCCGGTATATTTTTCGGATTTTGTTTTGAATATATTATTAATATTAGTAATTAAATACAATAAAAAAATATTTCCAAAATTATATTTTTTAAAGCTTTAGGATAGAGACAATATTCCAATGCTTGGTAGTTTTCAGTATAATTTTTGGATATAGTTATGAATTTAATATGGATTTAAATAAAATATAAAAGTCAATAACAATTAAAATAAAAATGACTTAGCCGACGTTGTATCCCTTTACAACGACATTAAACATAAAAAAACCGACGTTGAAACTATATTTAAGAATATACACAGGATGAATTAATTATAAACCGTCATTTTAGTGAATATAACGGACGTTGTTTAAATATATAAAGGCGGATATTTAATAATATCCGCCTTTGTATAATATTACAACGTCGTTAATGTTATACTAACCGACGTAGTATATGAATACAAATTCATTTATAAAGGATGAATTAATTATAAACCGTCGTTGTTACTAATATTAAACGTCATTTAGTTGTATATAACTGACGTTGTTTATATATATAAAGGCGAATATTTAAGAATATCCGCCTTTGTATAAGATTACGACGTCGATAAGGTTATACTAACCGACGTAGTATATGAATTCATATTCTTTTATGCAGGATGAATTAATTATATACCGTCGTTGTTATTTCTATTACACGTCATTTTGTTGTATATAGCTGACGTTTTTTTTTTATACAAAGGCGGATATTTAGAAATATCAGCCTTTGTATATTATTACGACGTCGATAAGGTTATACTAACGGACGTAGTATATGAGTACAAATTCATTTATACAGGATGAATTAATTATAAACCGTCGTTGTTTTGACTATTACACGTCGTTTACTACAATACGACCATTGTGTACACGTATGAGACGTGTAAATTAGAATCAGACGTCGGTGTTTGGGAACTAAACAAATTTTTAAACAAAATTTAATTTTGTTGATTTTTGTTCTCTTGATTACAACAAAATATTTATATACATTTTAAATAATCTAAATTAAACATTGTTCATAAATATTTATCTACATCAATTATCCTTCGGTAATTGCTTGTTCACGAATTCTGCCCATTCATGCCTAACTTCGTCAATATCCTTTTGTGTATACTGAAGTTTATCTTCTTTCTTGTCAAACTGCAAAATAAACCAAAAAAACCGACGTGTTAAAAGAATACAAACGACGGTTAAACAAAAATATGACGTAGTAAAATAAAGAAAGTATATCTAAAATGTTGCGTTTTACCTTCTTTTCGAAATTTAGGTCTGGATCATGAATTATATCTCTCATGAATCGCATCACGTAATAGCCACACTTTACACTTGTTGGTTGTTCAGGAGTGCCGTGTAGATTTTTCCAAATGGCCTGCTGTTTACGTGAATTTTTGTTTATATGAATGTTAAACATTTTAATTGACCTGTTACAAGAAAACAAAGGGTGTTAAATACAAATAGTAACCGTCGTGGTAAATCAGTCAAAACGACGGAGTTTTTTAAACCAAGACGTTATATTTTGTTTAAAACGGCGGTAAAACCTAACCGTCGTTGTGTAACGTTATAACGTCGGTAAGAGTAAAAAAACGTCGTATGACGAAAATTGTGCAGAAAAAATTAAAACGTTCTTAAATAAAACGCAAACGACGTGGTAGTTAAATTAAAACGACGTTTTTAAGAAAATACTGACGTGGTAGTTAAATTAAAACGTCGGTAATATCTTCCCGTCGTTATATTATATAATAACGTCGGTATTAGTAAAAACCGTCGTTTATTTAAATACTTTATAGGAAAAATCATAAATCAGAAGAAATCAACTTACGTATTCACTATATTTTTCATTTCGTCGTCAACCATGCGTTTTGGCAGTGAATTCATGTAATAGGCAGTCTCTGTTAATGGTCTCACAATTACCATCACCCAATGACCCCTGCACATAATGATTCATATTAGAAAGAAAAATATTAGAAGCCTGGATTATAAGGCAGTGAATTCATGTAATAGGAAAATACTTTAAATGGTACTAACCCTGGATTATAAGGGACCAAGAAAAATTGATTCCCATCTGCTGTATTCAGGCGGTTTGACAGGTTTTTTATTCGGTCTGATATTGATCCAACTCCAGAGCTCACTAGCCCAGGGTCCACGAGGCCAACAAGGTTTACAAGATTTGCCATTTTTAAATAGTCAAATAGGAACCTAAATATATGAAAGTCAATTAAATGAGATTTTAATTTAAAAGAAAGGAAAATGTAAAACAAAATGGGATTAGGGAGAATTACCTCATGTATACTGATATCACTGTGGTTCCTATCTCAACCATTGAACCAAACTGCAAAACATCCTCAGTGAAGAGGAAGGTATCATGCTCAATGCCAAACACTTCCCTGGGCATGTGAATTGTTAGAGCCTCGTTACCATTAGGCAACAACTTGGTCTGGAAATGTTGGCATAAGGCTAAAAGAGGAGGCGGCATATCAAGCTTTGAGAGATCCTGTTTAAAGAAATTAATAAAGAAATATAAGTTAGTTTGTGTGTGAACTAAAATAAACGACTCTAACTAAACAAAAAAAACAGACGTGGTATATAATATAAACGACGGTTTCTCGTTAATACTGACGTTGTATTGAATTTATAACGTCGCTATTCTATAGAAAGGTCGTCTAATATAAATACAGTTAATGAAATCATGAAATGAACGACGGTTTATAAAAGCGTCGTGGTATATAACTAAACACGACGTGTCTTGTAAGAAACAGACGTATTTACCGTCGTTATTTTAAATTTTAACGTCGGCTATTAAAAGGAGCGACGTCTTTTTAAAATTTAAAAAGCAGAAATATAAATAAGCAGAGATTTTACCGTGTCCTCTTTCTCTTTTGCAGCAGTATCAGCTTCAGGCTTCGGATCTTCTAATTCCAAAGCTAGGGGTCTGATATTAGTGGCCCCAGAGCAGCTTGCCTTATCAGACATTGGATTTTTTGGGCTTTGATCTTGAGGGGGTAAAATAATTGGAGGAATTGGGGTTTGGAGCATCTGGCTGGGATCAAAACTAGGAACTAGTTGACGGATATATGCCAACAAAGTCTCCCTCTCTGCTCTGACTGCTTCCATTATAGTTTCCCTTGACTTCGCCTCAATCCTCAAGGTCTCTTCTCTGATTGCCTCCCTCACACTTTCCTTCAATTTGTCACCAAATTTCACTCTCTGCTGCTTCGGCAAATTGAAGAACTGAGTTGGGGTAACGCCAGCACCAGCTCCTCTGACTCTCCCACCATGCTCCGGGGTTCCCAAAGCCAGAGTCAAGATATCATTGCTCCCGGAGACAGTCAGAGTGCCTTTCGGAGACTTGCTTTTGCAAATCATCCTAAAAGAAAGAAAGAGAGATTGTTAGAACCTGAGAAGGGTGTATGACAGATACATATACCGACGTTGTAAATTATAAACAACGACGGTTTTTATTAAATGACAGACGTGGTATTAATTTAAAACGTCTATATATAAATACCGTCGTTGTTTATACTTTACAACGTCGGTATATAAAAATACGTCGTATATTCAAAATAAAACAGATTAAGACATAAATTAAAAACCGTCGTATATTCAAAGTAAGACGACGGATTATTAAACAAACAGACGTAGATGTACAATTCCATACGGCTGCACAAAATTACCGTCGTTGTATAATCATTCTAACGTCTAGATAAGATAAAACCGTCGTAAGTTTTAATGAAGAAGTGAAAAAACTCGATTGAAATATGCATTCTTTTCCAGAAATTGTGCACCACAAAATTCAGTGAAATAGACAGAGAGAGGGAGAGTGTGTGCGTGAGTAAACTTAAAACAAAAATGCAGTTCATAGAATAATTTAATCCGTCGTATTAATTCTATCTAGACGTCTACTTTATTCAAAAACCGACGTCCTATTCACTTTTAAACGTCCGTAAATTAAGCCTGTCGTGGTGTTCACTTTATAACGTCGCTTATATAAATATAAACGACGTCTATACCAAAATAAAACACTCTGTTTTTCAAATTTAGAACAGAGTTAGTGAGACTTACGATTAGTTTTGCCTTCTCTGCAGCCTTTGGATCAGGGATGTTTCCTGATTTATCTTCTCTTGCTTTCTTCCACAGAACAGCTCGATCGATTTCTTGACCTTCGGGCATGGTTTCTACCAATTGGTCCGCCAAACCAACATACCCTTTTCTAGACAACCTATGGTTGTACTCCAATTTCTCCCTCCTCTCCTTCTGCTCAGCATGCTTAGCTTCAAAATCTGGGGTTAACCTTGAAGCTACGAAGGCATCCCATTGCGATTTCTCTATGAACTTATAAAGCGCAGGGGTTTCTCTTAACCTCTCCCTGTCATGTGCGTAAGGAAGGATTATACTGCCTAGTTAAGTTATACTTGAAATCCTTCCATTTTTTGGCGGCAGACTGCAAGACCAAGTTCTTGTAACGATCCCCAATAACATAGGACATTTGAACAGCTTCCCAAATCTGCTCCTTCACGTCCTTGGGTAATTGTTTCCATTTCTTGTCCACAAGAGGGACTCTGGTGCGTGCCAAAACACCAATGTAAGACTGCATCTCAACAGCAGCCTCGCCATGTGGTTTGCTATCTTTATTGAACTCAACCACAGGCTTAACCTTCTCAATTTTCCTCTTCACAACACGGCTCATTGTGCTGATACCGCGGCCAGATTTTGGCTCCTCAACAAATGTGGCTGTGCTCGAGTCTTTCTCTGAGGTTGAGGAATATCTCATCCTCTTCGAGGGTTTGCTTTGAGTTGATTTTTCAACTTCCACTAAACCTGTTTTGGGTTCATCCCCTTGTGCCATTGACGCTTCAGCTTCCTTGTTTTGAGATTTCGAAACCATTTTGATTAATCTGCCAGAAAAACAACGTCGGTTATTAAAAATAAACGACGTAATAATATAAAAACAACGACGGTTTTATATATTTCATGACGTAAATATTCATAAACTACGTCGGTTATTAAATTACAAAACTAGTGTACTTCTCTCACTAGACGACGGTTTTATCTTGTTTCCGACGTATTAATTGTCACACCATGACGGTTTTAGCCACCGTCGTGGTGTGTCCATTCCATCGTCGAAAACAGGACAGAACTGTCGTCTTTTGGCGTCGTGAGGGTATCTACTTATGTATTTAATCAAAACCAGTGAAAGATTTCTTCAATTTGACAGAATCTAGTTTCCAGACAACTACGGCATGCAAATGAAAAGTAAAAAAAGGGAAGAGAGTGAGAAAAAAACCTTGAATAACACCGGCGTGCAAAGAAATGTTTCCTTCCGACGAAGACGAAGACCAAAAATGGTGATTTGGACGATGAAGACGATGATTCAGACGATGATGCTAGGTCAGGTGACGAAAATGGTGATTTGGGAAATGAGAGGGAAACTACGATACTTTATCGGGAAGTGAAAACCGTAAAATATTAGGTCAGGTTGACGAAAAGTTTATATATTTTCCCAGAGTTCAATACAACGACGTTGTCATTAACAAACCGCCGTATTATTTTGTTATAACGACGGTAGATAATTCATAAATGACGTGGTTATCACAACTGCCGAAAGACTTTTGGAATTCCGATGTGGTTATGACGGCGCTTTTTTTTCTCGAAACTGACGTTGTACTTGTAATTTCAACGACTGTGTATTTTAATAAACCGACGTGGTTACTTTGCGGTTCTGAAAACGACGTCGTTCTCTTTTTAATACGCGCCAAATGACTTTTGGATTTCCGACGTGGTTATGACGGCGCTTTGTTTCTCTAAACTGACGTTGTACTCTTAAATTCAACGACTGTGTATTTCAATAAACCGACGTGGTTACTTTGGTCCTGTTCTCTTTTTAATACTCGCCAAATGACTTTTGGATTTCCGATGTAGTTATATCTAAACTGACGTTGATTAGTCAAATATGACGTCGCTATGTATATTAGAACTGACGTGGATATTTACTCCATTTTGTTTAAATAGGATTTTTTAAACGCGGTTGTTAACTCTCAGTTTTCAATTAGGGTTGCAGAAATTGTCTTTCTGAAAGCAAATGGGTTTGCAGAATGATTCCTCACAAGACCAAGCATGGGTTTGCTACATCCTCCTGTGTAGCAAGGGTGAAACCAGCTTGAGAACCCGCGTGGGTGTTCCTGATGCTCGCAGAGACGGACTCAGGTGGTGGCTGTAGCTGGGAGTGGGCTTGAGGTTCAGAATGAGTAGGTGGTGTCTATTCATTCTGAACCTCAAGCCCACTCCCAGCTTCACCCCAAAGGCACAACCCACAACAGGTTCTAAGGCTGGTTCCACCTTGCTACACAGGAGTTTTGAAGTTGATCACTGTGGAAAAGGGGACTACAATGTAACCAGGAATCGAGGAGTGAGGGTTCACACTTTGTTGATTTTGATTTTCTTTTTCAGGAATCGAGGCTGTGCAGGAGCTTGAGAACAAGAGGAAGGAGAGGGCCCAGCTTGCATATGAGAGGAAGAAACAGTTTGTTGATTTTGATTTTGATTTTGTTTGCCACGATGTATTTGCCAAATTTGTGTTCA